>JAKCPI010003312.1:0-10712 GCA_023213315.1 Euborellia annulipes
ATGAAATGTCTCTCCCTAAAAAAAAAGGTAAAATGATTTTCATGGAGGGGAAAACAAAAATTATCAAAAAAAAAAAAAAAAAAAAAAATATAAATTTTTTATAGGAAATACAAGTTTCGGTTTCGGTTACGGTTTCGGCCGAAACTAAGGTTGAGGCCGAATATTCGGTTTCGGTTTCGGTTTCGGCTGAAAATCTTGTTTCGGTCGGACCCTAGTAAAAATCTGCTTTTCTCGAGACACGGTAAAACCCGTAATTTCTCTATTTTATCGAAAGATTTCAAGTTTTAGCTTTAAGAAGTGTAATTTAAATTTTTTTTTTTTTTAATTGAATATGAAAAAAGAGAAAGTAAAAGAAATCTGAAGTGACTTTATACAAGATTTGTTTTACTTTCTCTTATTTCTTATGGGAATATTTAGATAGACTGATCAACTCAAATTGATCCCGGACCCCCTAATTTTGAGATTTGAATAACTTGGCCCCCACTAGTGCAAATTTGATCAAAATTGGAATTTAAGCTCAGGGTAGAATCTAAAAGAGTATGATCAACTCAAAATGACCCCGGACCCCCCTAATTTTGAGATTTGAATAACTTGGCCCCCACTAGTGCAAATTTGATCAAAATTGGAATTTAAGCTCAGGGTAGAATCTAAAAGAGTATGATCAACTCAAAATGACCCCGGACCCCCTAATTTTGAGATTTGAATAACTTGGCCCCTCACTAGTGCAAATTTCATCAAAATTGAAATTTAAGCTCAGGGTAGAATCTAAAAGAGTATGATCAACTCAAAATGAGGCCCTCCATTTAAAATTTCATCGAATTTTGTCTATTGGGGGCGAATTTATTCAAAACTAAAAAATTCAGTAGGGGGGTCGGGGATCATTTTTAGTTCATCATAGTCTTACTCTGAGGTTAAATTCCAATTTTCATCAAATTTGCACCCGAGGGGTCCAATTTTTTCAAAACTCATATATAAGGAGAGAAGGGTTGGGCTTTGCAAAAATTGGACGGGGCAAAAATTATTTTTCTTAATCGATTAAAGAAAAAAGAGAGAAACGAATATAATAAAAAAAATAATAAAATTAATTATAATAATAAATTTAATATCTGTAATTTTTTCAGGTCTACTTAGATTAATTAAATTGGAAATTTTTTTCTGATTTTAATGATATATAGATCATGATAGGCTATTTTTTATTTTATCTAAATAGACTATATTTAATTAAATTTAAATTTTTATATCAATAGGTAAAAATCTATCTTTTTATTTTTTTTAGCAGAAAAAAAAAACCAAGTTTATAAAATGTAGGCTTATAATAAATTTTATTGCCCGCCTCTTAGTGTCGAGAGAGAGAGAGACAAAGAGAAGAGAGGGACCCCCTCCCTTAGCCTCTCCCTTTCACTCTTGCGTCTCTTCAAATATGTTTGTCTAAAATTTTTTTATTAAATACGTACGTATTTAAAAAAGTTTTAATAATTATACTTATTTCATAAATCCCTTATTTTGAAAGGATTTTTGGAATATATTCAAAAATATTCTCCCTGGGGTTCATATCTTGTGGGTGTACCTGAGGTCCCGAGGTCGCTTCCCATTACAAGCGAGCAAAATGTATTTCAATTGAATTGGCTACCAATCATTTTAAATTAATTAATTATTACTGATGGGGTCTAAATGGCTTTAGATGCGAAAAAGACCTTAAAGGAAATATAAAAATTACACTTGGAAATGCTACTGTATATATGTGAAGTGTATAATTTTATTAAAGTGATGAAAATTCAAGTAAAAATATGGAAAACGAGAAAAATTCGATAAAAACAGCCCTACGGTAAAAAAACGACTCGGTTTTTACCGTAAGATCGGTAAAAACCGGTTTTTCTCGAAAGTCGGTAAAAACCGACTTTCGAGAAAAACCGGTTTTTTTCCATTATCGAGGTCGGTAATGAAAATCCATTACCGTCCAGCCCTAGTACTCAATGTTAATTTCTGGTTTTTGTCCGCCATTAGGGTAACCCAATCAGAACGCAGGGAATTTGCGCAAAATTCAAACCAAATTTTAGCCGCTAAATTTAAAATTATGTATTTCGTGTAAATATATATATATTATTTTACTGTTAATAAATATTTTTTTTTTAATATAGAAAGAGACTGGGTATTTTTTTATAACATAAACATCAGATATTTTGGAAAGATAAACAATTTATTTAAAAAAAAAAATATTTAAAAAAAATACAGATAAATATATTTTATACCTTTTGGGGTACAGAATACAAAAAAGAAATAAAAAAATTTATAATATGTAAAAATGAACAAAAATACACAATAGATAAATAAATAAAGTTAAATTGTCATTTGTTATATAGATTTGTGACGATCTGAAAAAGAATCAAAATTAGTAACGTAAGTTATTGGTAAATTAGGCGAGTTGTCCAGTTGATACTTGTTTTGTCGACGAATAACATCTGAATCCTCTGAAAAAGAAAAATCTTCTAAGGAATTTGATGTATCATCTAATGGATGATCTTTCTCCATTTCTATAATAAATTTTGAAGAATATTTGGTGTTCTCAAACTATTGTCAAAAATATTGACAATTGTTTGATTTTCACTAATATTTATCATAGTTTTACTAGAAAAATTACTTATCTTATTTGATGTTTGCATTTGTTATGATCTTTAGGGTATCAATTTCATTAGTTTGTCATAATTATTGCAATTTTTTGCTAAACATTTTCTTTTTCCTAAAAATATAAATGGAAATGTAGTTAATAAACATATAAATATAATTAAAAACATTTTTAAGTATATAATGAAATCCAATACTTATCTCCAGTAGCGTAACTAGGTGGGGGCGAGGGGGGGGGGCCCCCCCGCCACAGGCGCATCGAGCCCTTGGCGCCCCTCGAAACCGGCATAGGCCTCTAAGATATAGCCGAGCGAATGTGATTTTACTTTCTCTTGCCTATGTATATATGTAATATATATATAGAGAGAAAGTATTGGATTCATGTCAAAAATTCGATGTCGAGATTTTGATGGATCTTCACGTTTTGAGGTCCTCTGAATCCAAAAAAGTGGTTTTCGCGACATGGTCTGTCTGTGGGTGGGTGGGTGGGTGGGTGGGTGTGTGGGTGGGTGGGTGTGTGTTCAATTTTAAGCATGAAGGAATTGAGCTACGAGGTTGAATTTTTATATTTAAGTTAAACACCCCCGGGACCGGAAAAATAAGCTTTTAATCAAAATCGGCCAAAGAGTACTAGTACTTTACTGATGTACTTTTTCAGTTTTTTTCGATTTTCTCAAAATTTGCTCCAACGATTTTTTTTTAAATTCAAAAATCAATTATTTTTTAGATTCTCTTTAAAATGTATATTCTCATTTTGTCATTGAAATCTTCTGAAGACCACTTTACTCTTGTGCTCCATAGAAAAGATAGGAGAAATGGTTGCCATGGTAACAAAATATAAATATTTTCCCATACTTATAAATTTTACATCTTGAATTCAATTGTACCCTACTGTCGGAAACTAAATACATTTAGACACAAAAAATCTGGTGTGACAAGCACAGAACACAACTTTCGATTACCGAAGGTAAGAGAAAGTTGTGTGCTGTGCGCCAGTCACACCAGATTTTTAACATATTCTTTCCATCGATTGTCTAAAAAAATTGATTGTTTTCTTTTAAAATTATATTACAACATGAATTCTACTATTTTAAATGAATTTAATTCCAAAAATAATAAATAATGTATATAGAGGCTTTATAATTAAATTTTTTTTTTATTTTGCAATATATAAGCCTTAATTTGATGTTTTATAGGACATACAATTCACCGAATTTATCAGACATACAATTGACCTAATTTATCGAACAAACAATTCACCGAATTTATAAGACAAACACCGAATTCACCCAATTCAAATTCATAGAAAAATAGAGGTATTTATTAAATATAAAATTATTTGAAGAAAAGTTTCTAAATTTGAGAATTGTTGAACATTCTCATATTTTCGATTGAAGGATCCGGATGTCATTCGCAGCTCTTAGATCTTGGTGAGTAATTATTCATATATATTAGGGTGTCCCTTATATGAGCAAAAAAAATACCGGAACGCATGCCCTCTAATTTTTTTCAAGCTACTAAGCCTTACTTATATATGAAATTTCATTCACCTACGTTGACGTTAACCCGTGCCGACCTGCCCGCAAAGTTTTTGAAAATAGTCGTTTTTGAGTATCTCTTGATATATATACCTTGATTATCGCAATTAAGTAAGTATTAGGTAGACATTAATGTTCCTTTTTTGCAGTCTGGATATATGTATGGCCATGTTCCGGAGCTAGTCGGCACGGATTGCAGTGTCCCAAATATGCTAAAATTTTATTTGGAGTATTTCAGGGGCAAATGAAAAAAACTAGGCCCTATGCGTTACAAAATAAATAACGTATTTGACAATATCAAGGTATTTCGAATAGTCTATTCTAAATACCTTGGACAATATTTGAATATAATATATAATATATAGAAATCACATGATCATTTCATCGGTTGACTACCCTGCTCTCTAGCGGATAAAAGTGTCAAAATCTCACTGGGGTGACAATCGTGACGTCTCACAATTTCAAATTCTCCCATTGGAGTGCACCCCCCCCCCTGGTTTTCTTTCTACCCAAACATGAAACAACCGGCCCTAAATATCCCAACTCTGGTGCAGAGTTGGCAAGTTTTATCCCGGTCAATGTCACATCACTGATTCGCATGTATGAAAAATTATTTTAATTTATTAAAATAAATAAGGAAAAATTATAAATGTTCTAAAATTTTATTTTTAAATTAGAATAATTTTGAAGTAATCTTTTAAATATTTCAACGAAAATTTCGAATCTAAATTTATTTATTCTTTCCAAAATAAAAAAATTAGCGAAATAAATAGAATTACCTTAAATAAATTCCATAGATGAGATTTTTTTAAATCACCATATATGTTCTATCTCTGAAGTAACCTCATAAACATTCCCCACCAAACCTTCTGACATTTATTATACAAATATCTATATATAATTCGCTAATGTCCGTCTGTCTGTCTGTCACGCTCTATTTAGGCAACTTCCCGTTAGAATTTTGAAATGAAATTTTTTATGATTAAAGAGGACCTTCTCGGGATTACAGGAAAATTATTTTCATCTCGAAATTCCTATAACTTTTTGAGTTATTAATTCTTAAAGTTACGATTTCTCCCATAGGAAATGTACAGAGAAATGTTTATGTATTCTTTTCATTTGTGTATTCCATGAATGTAAACAAATTCTCAAGCAGGCAATGGATTAGAATACGTAGTAGCCCCCGGGTGTGGCGTAGTAGGTAGCGTGCCTACCTCCTATACCAAACGTCGCGGGTTCGGACCCAGGCAGTCCGATGATTTTATTTAAGCCATTTGGATACCAGATGACTTAAATAGAAATGCCTGAACCCACAATAGATAATATATATTACAACGGTTATCGTCAAAGTCTTAAATGGCCTAAGTTGCCGAAAAGACTGTGTAAATGCGTGTGTGAGTGTGAGTGCGAATGAGAAAAAAGTGTGAATGTTTTTTAAAAAAAAAAAAAAAAGAATACGTAGTAATACTTTTCTTTTCATAATTAAGAAAAGGCGAGGGTCCGCCGCAGGTGGGCCCGAGCCAGCTGGCAGGGGGTCCAGAGGGGCGAAGCCCCCTGTCTAGACGGGAAGCTTCTCATAATTAAGAAAAGGCGAGGGTCCGCCGCAGGCGGGCCCGAAGCCAGCTGGCAGGGGGTCCAGAGGGGCGAAGCCCCCTGTCTAGACGGGAAGCTTCTCATAATTAAGAAAAGGCGAGGGTCCGCCGCAGGCGGGCCCGAAGCCAGCTGAGAGGGGGGTCCAGGGGGCGAAGTCCCCCGGCTAGGCACGAAAGGCGGGCGACGCGGCTAGTTATATATATAATCTATCATTAAATTTACTTACAATTGCATGGAGCACATAAATTGTGCAATTACTTTACAAAAATCCTCTCGAGTCATGCATTTTGAAAATGGCTACAAAAGGAGAGCCGAAAATCTAGTAAATCTCGACACTCAACGCGACTTCGTCTTGACATATATAATATATCTTTTCTTTTACTATTTTAAATTTTAAATATATATTATTAATATTCCATTAGCGATAACAAAGAGGTTTTGGGGAAATATTCGTCCTTTCCATTTTACTCCCCTAAAGGAGTGCGTAAACGTGGACGGACATGTGTGAATAGGCTTTAAACAAGGGAATTTTTTTTAATAGGTTTTTTTAATAAAAAAATATAGAAAATATAGTTTTATAAATGAATACAAAAACGGAAAGATTTTTCTAATAACTAAAAGCACTATGATAAAGAGACGAGTTAGGGAAAGTAAATCTTTTAACAGCTAAATCGCCAATGAATTTTTTTTCCTTCCCATTCTCCATAGTACAAATTAAATAATTTAAACATAATTGAAATTGACAAGTGAATCGAATAACAGGAAGAATTGGGAATCCAGTAACGTCCAGATATTTAAGATCATTAATATGTTTATAAAAAGAGGAGAAGAAATTAAAATCAGCGAAACTTGAGTAACGGCACTCAAAACGTTTTAAATTGACGCATTGAAAGATTGCTTCTCCAACGCCTTCGAATGTTAAATTCTTACAATATGACAAATTCAAAGTTGCCAAGATGCCACAATTATTATTTAAAAGTAATGATACAGCTTCATTTTTAATCCAGGGGACTTCAGATAAATCTATATACAATAAATTTGTAAAAAGCGGCAATAAACGTGAAATTTTTACTTCCAACTCCGGAGGTCCTCTTAAGGTGAGTTTTTTTCGTTTTTTCAATGATTTTTCCATATAGGGTAGAATTTCAGGCGCGTTGATATAATATTCGATATCTTCCTCTTCCAATTTAAGAGACAACAGTTTTTCGTTAATTTCTCCTTCATCATTTTGATTCATCTAAAAATTAAATTCAGAAACAAAATTGAAAATAAAAAAAATCATTAATTTAAAATAAAGAAAAAATAAATTGGCTTACCATATGTTAGTTAAATAAGGGTAAATAATGCGAGTAGACCCTTTTTATTTCCTGCCTGCCCCGAACAAAACAAAGTTTGGGTAGTGTGTGCTATTTGAAATTGAGTTGCAAACTGACTCCCTTCAGGCAACAGGGCTGCCAACTCAGCAAATTTTTCCAAAATGAACATCAGCAGTTGGCAAGTTATTTACAGACGAGTAAATTACGAACCGGCCTCTCCTCGCCATCATACTTCTCTGGGGAGGCCGTCAGATTGTATGAAAAAATGGCGATTTAAAAATAAAATAATAAGAACGAATCCCAAAAAGGAGAACGAAAGAATCACGAATGAAGGCCCAAGGGCTCTCCGACACGGCCTTTGTCTTTGCTATTATCGCAGCTCCAACTAGTAGTGTTTACGATGGAGCCAGGGAATAAGCGGGAAGGGACATCATGTAGTAAAAAAGTGGTGTGTTTAAAAATCTGATACAGCGACCCCTTAAATTAAGGTTATGAATGTAATTTCGGCGCCGAAATTTAAATATAAAAATGAAAGGTTTTTCGCCAGGAAATTTTAAATAAAAAAATGAAAAATAAGGGTTTTCTCCCGAATAAATACAACCATTCCCTTAAGGTTTCTCACCCAAATGAATCTTAATAGTTAATGGTTTTTCTCCAGGATGAATAAAAAGCAATGTCTTTTTTTTTCGGGATAAAAAAAAAAAAAGAAAGTTTCAAGTTAACATTATTTATTATAATTAAAATTAAAAAAATATACAATATATTCTTAAATAATAAAAACAATAAAAAGGACAAAATATTTTTTCCCAGTCAACCTACAATAAGACATTGAGTTTCACTCAAACATACATATTTAATTAAAATTAAGATGAATAAAGTAAACAATATTTTTCCTCTGGACAAATTCAATTTAAAAAAAATATATTTGTTAACATATTAAAAAAAAAAAAAAAAAAAATTTAACAAAAAGGACAAAAATACTTTTCCTCTTTTAACATCTTTCAATAAAAGACAGATTTTCAAGTTAACAATAAGGGCCGATAGTATAAAGCTAGTTCAAAGTTTGAACCTCGGTCAACAGGCGATTTGACCGAGAATTGCGTAGTATAAAACTTGACCGCCAGTCAAATCAGCTTTGACCGAGGTTCAACTTGACCGGCCAAATTCGGCCAGTCAAATTTTTGACCGGAGTTCAAATGGCCAATTTTGACAGCTGGCCATATGTGATCACGTATTTTTAAATACATAACCTAAAACATTATTCAAAAATATAAATACCAAACAAAGTAAAAATACAGTTTATTATAAAATTGACAATATATTTTAATTTAAAGTATAAATAATAGTAATGTTGGTAAAATTTTAAAATTATATAAATATTCACAAAATAATAATAATAAATTTTATATTAATAATAAGGGAATAAATATTAATAAATAAAAAATAATATTATTATATATATTATTTATTTTTTAGCAAAAAGCTTTAGTCCTCAGGCCTTTTTCTATTTTTTTTTTTTTTTTTTTTTTTTTTCTTTTAAAAAGAAAAGTTATTCGAATAAAATAATATATTTGTAATCGTGTCTACTATTATGTTTGATATGATTGCTTGATTGGGAGGAGTCGACAAATCGGATTTGACGGAATATATATTACAAACTATAATTGATAGATAATAGGCTAGAATTGAGGTGGCTAAACGTGTTTTTTGACAGCAATCTACTAAAAAAATTCACTCAAATGAGAAAGATGCCAAAATAAAATAATACCATTTTTTTTGTATTATATTTGTAAATTGTTTTTTTGTTGAAATTAAAAAAAAAAAATATTACAATATTTTTGCGTTCTCTGGAAATTTTTGTTGCTCCATATATAACTAATTTTTAATCAAGACCCCCCCTGGTCAATGGTGTTTCGATTTATTTATTTATTTATATATATATTTTTATATGCCCCTTTACTGATGTTTAAATTTGGCCATCTTAGTAATAATTTTAAAACAGCAAGCTGACAGCAACTCAAAAATCATAAAAATGCATTCAAAATAAATATGAAGTTAGCAACAGGCCAGTTTGTCAATGGTATGAGCTTCGGTCATGGGACCGGAGTTCATTTTTTTTTATACTACGGAACTAGATTTGACTGCGGTCAAATGTTGACCGAGGTTCCCTTGACCGGCGTTCAAAAGTTGACTTGACCGAGCGTTATACTATCGGCCCTAAATAAGATAAAAATAATAAGTTATGAATTTTGTGTATATATATATATATATATGTTAGAGAGGTCTTTATTTTGGACTTTTTAGAATTTTTTTTCGACTCTAGTCCTAAATCGGTTACAAATATATAAACAAAAAATTCCTGCCAAATTTCAACTCTTAATTATTAAGCCGCCCACCACGGCAGCCAGTTTCAATTTTAAATGGGAAAAGTTCTTTTGTGTCTTTAAAATTTTGTAACTCATCAACGGAACAACTTCTTGCTAAGACCATAACATAACATATCTTATAGGAAATTTAAAACTCTTCAAAAAGGTCTTTTATGATTTGTGGGTTACTCTACTGGTTCAAAAGTTTTTCGAGGACTAATTTGAATAAAAAACCCATGAAATTGACTATAACTTCAACTTTGACCTAGAATAACATTTTTTACCAGTAGAGTAACTCAAAAATCATAGGAGACCTTTTTTTTTTGTAGAGCGTTAAATTTTCTATAAGAATATGTTATTAAGATCTTACCAAGAAGTTGTTCCGTTGATGAGTTACAAAATTTTAAGACACAAAAAAGGGCTTTTCCCATTTAAAATTAGAACTTTGGCTGCCTTGGGGGACGGGTTAATTAATATTAATATTAAGAGTTGAAATTTGGCAGAAATTCTTTTTTATATATTTATTTGTAACCGATTTAGGACTAGAGTCGAAAAAATTCGAAAAAAGTCCAAAATTGGACCTATATATATATATATAGTTATGAAAAAGAATTTGAAAAAAATAAGGGTTGATGTCATATCTATCAGTATTTGGATATAATTCAGATTTAAAATAAAGTGAAAGCATTTGTAAATGAGCATGAACTTTATAAACGCTTTTCAATGTCAAGGGAAATTTGGCAGCTATTACAGTAAAAATAGCAGTGCTGTTTTATTCATTTTCTCAATTCTCTGATTCTGGAAACCCATTTTTGCAGCGCGGCATCTTTTCTTCAGGACAATGCTGCAAAAAAAAAATAAAAACAAATTAATATTTTTTTAAATGCCAAAAGAGTGAATCAAGGAAAAATTCTATTTCATTCAATTGTAATTGTAAAAAAAATTACAATATATTAAAAAAAATATATATATTGTTTAGTATTATTAGGAATGAAATAAAAAACCAGCCTGATTTTGTATTTTTGAAGAATTTCGATCGATTTTACTTCTGGTCAGGGAGCAGAAACACGTTGTTGACACTTTTTTTTACAAATGGCCGATATGGGTGTTGTTGTTTGCCAGTTATTTGAGGCTTGGTGCCTAGTGCGCATGCTCACGCGAACCAAGCAGGCGACACTAGCCCCCTCTCAGAATAAGGTTGTCGTTCATTAATTCATTCTGAACATAGGAACTAAATCTCTAACATTACTCCAAATTCTTCCATAGGCTTGTCCCCC
>JAKCPI010003314.1:0-161422 GCA_023213315.1 Euborellia annulipes
TGAACAAAATAAGTAAGAGAAAGTTGTGTGCTGTAAGCCAGTCACACCAGATTTTTAGACCCTTTTCGTTTACGGAGATGCGAGTTTCTGTTTTTAAATTTTACTACTAAAATTCTACTAAACTAGCTGAAACTTAATATATGACAATACAAAAAATCTGGTACCCTAAGACATAATACAAAAATCACTTACCGGAGATAAAAGAAAGTGATGTTTTCGTGATCATTCACACCAGCTTTTTATTTTAAATATGTCATTTTATTACTTCAATATATTATTCAAAAAAATATTATTAATGAATTTAGTCCCTCTCTTGATTTGCTGGGTCAGATAAAGGAAGTATCAATCAAATATTTTTTTCCATTTCAATTAAAAAAAATATGTAAAGATTTCATTCTCTTTTTTCCTTTCTTGGATTCTACTATTAAGTCATTAAATCCTCAACTCACGACCTGATTAATTACCGATTGCATTTCAAAAGCCAATAAATTAGGAATTTTTTTTTTTTATTCATCGCTTCTCAAACCTTTTTTTTTGTCAAATTCAAATTTTTTTTTTTTGTCTTCCTGTATTCCTTATTCCCTTTTCTTTTTTTTTTACTTTTTATCTCTTTTGTGCCGCTTGAGCAATTAATCGGATCACGCACACGCGCCTTTTCTTGCGCCTAGTCATGCCCAATCTTAATAGATTTCCGATAAACGCCTTTGAAAAATTTTCTAATTAAAATTTATAAAAAATACCAGTCTACCCTATTTTTTTTTTTTTTTTCAAATTTAAAATATCTATCAAAGTAAAATACCGACAAAAATTTTTTTTTCCAACTAAAGAAAATTCAATTTCTTAAAAAAAGTTTTAATTAAAATACATGAATATAAAAAAATCTTATTTCCTTTTATTAAATAAGGTGTATCAGGTTTTAGTATATAATAAATGAATCGGAGAAACACTCTAAAAAGTTATTTTTCTCATTGCCAAGAGCCTAGCCTTCACCTGTTAATAAATGAATTTTGTTTTCGGTTTAACTGTGGTTTATTTGTAAAACTTAGAACGTTTTGTTCAGATAAGATTACAAACACATTTGTGACAATCCAGTCTGAATTGACTTTTGCATTGATTCTCCCTAAGAATAGAATAGAATTTTATTGTAAATAGGTCAACATGCCTCCTTAACTTCGAAACACTTTCCAGGTAAAAAGTGGATATCGACAGGACTATTCGTTTTTCGGTTTTTTTACATTTCGAGAAAATTTGTCTAACGTACAGTATACTTACGCGTATGTCTAAATTACATTTCTCCCTGACCATAAACAAAAATAATACAAAATTTAGAAAAATTTTTGAAACAAATTAGAAAATCAATAAATGCAAATAGAATTTTAATTAGACAAAAAAATGTCTCCCCTCGCTCTTCAAAAAAGTATCTTGTCTACGATAAGGACAAATACAAATTTTTTTTAAAGACTTTTTGGGATTTTAGGCTATTTAGACTTTAAACGATACTTGTATTATTTACAATATCTATATATTGGGGACCAGGCATATTTATTTATATTTTTTGGTTTCCAAATGACGGTCTGTGGTTCATTTGCCAACATTTGTCAACTAACTAATAAATAAATAAATATGTTTCACAGAAAACCTACACCACTTTCCCTCCAAACTATTTGTCAACATCTCTAACGAAGATTTCCGAAAACTTATCGACCGGTTGGTTCCGAAATTTGAGAAATTTTGGAATTAAAATAGGGCAAATTAAATATTAGTTCATTTTTTATAAAAACAAAATTCGACAATTCTTGTCTCATCAGAAGTGATTACATCATGATTAGAATGTAATCACTTCTGATGATGACAAGGAATTGTCGAAATAGTATTAAGTGTTAATTTTTAATTAATAAAACCTTTGAAACAAATAACCTAGTGTTTAATTTGTATATTTAATTTTAATCTCTAACCACTCGGCCACGGATGGAGGGAGGATAGAATTTTTATAATTCTGTATGACAAGGGTTGATAATACTTGCTTGCACACTTTAATTATTTTTTCAAATTATTTTCCGCAGTCGTTTTAGCTATAGTAAATACTTTTATGCTTCGGTTACCAATAGAACAATAAATAATTTCATAAATAATTGCGAAATTATAATTATATAGCAGCTTTGCGGCAAGACAGCCACCCAAGTAAAGGATAGGTGTGCACTTCTAATAGATTCTCAGGCTTTTAATTTTATAATGACATTTTTTTTGTTTTTAAATATTTTATGTTCTTCGTCACGGATTTCTTTATTACTCAGTTATAGAAGGAATGAAAATGCGGATCGAATTTTGATAATAATTTTATATTATTTAACTTGCTATCAAATTAGTCGGAAATTAAATTCCTCTGTTACACTGGAATTTTTACATTTGGAAAATTAATAAATCAATCAAATGGCTTAAATAAGAATACCTGGACCCCCAATATGTATATTAATTAATAAAGGATATCGTCAAAGTCTTATATGGCCTGAGTTGCCGAAAAGACTGTGTGAATATGTGTATGAGTGGGAGTGTGAATGAAAAAAATCTGGTGTGACTGGCGCACAGCACACAACTTTCTCTTACCTTCGGTAATCGAAAGTTGTGTTCTGTGCTTGTCACACCAGATTTTTTGTGTCGACATATATTTAGTTCCCGACAGTACGGAACATAAGAATTCAGATGTAAAATTTATAAGTATGGGAAAATATTTATATTTTGTTACAATGGCAACCATTTCTCCTATCTTTTCTATGAAGCCCAAGAGTAAAGTGTGCTTCAAACAATTTTAAGAGCAAAATGGGAATATACATTTGAAAGAGCATCTAAAAAATAATTGTTTTTTGAATTTTAATCAAAATCGTTAGAGCGAATTTTGAGAAAATCGAAAAAAACTGAAAAAGTACATCAGTAATGTACTAGTACTCTTTGGCCGATTTTGATTAAAAGCTTATTTTTCACGGTCCAGGAGGGTACAAAACTTATATATAAAATTTCAACCTCGTAGCTCAATTCCTTCATGCTTAAAATTGAACACACACACACACCCACCCACAGACAGACCATGTCGGGAAAACCACTTTTTTGGATTCAGGGGACCTCAAAACGTGAAGATCCATCAAAATCTCGACATCGAATTTTTGACATGAATTCAATACTTTCTCTCTATATATATATATTACATATATTCATAGGTAAGAGAAAGTAAAAAGTGGGTGTTAAAAAAAAAAAAAAAAAAAAAAAAAAAACTGAAATTGTTTTTTTCTTTGACAAAAACTAATCAGGTTTCGAAAAAAAAAAAACTTTTTAAATTAGAGTAATCTCTATCTTTTCTTATTCTCTATCTCTACCTCAATTGAATTGTATTTATTAAGATAGAGAGAGAATTTGCGAGACCCAATTTTTTAAACTCACGAGTTATAAAAGCTTCAATTTCGTTTGAAATCTCCCTTTCTATTTTCCTGCATTTATAATTTATTAATTCCCCTATAATGTCTTTTACAGAGAAAATATTATTGATTACTATTAGAAATCTTTTCATATATTCTATTGCTTAGTTGTTCTTAATATTTATTGAAATAGAAAAGATCTGCTCTTTATTCACTACCTTACTCCCCTTTTGTTTAAATAATATGATAAAATGGGATCTTCCACTCTCACCTCAAATTCTAGGTAATAATATAATTAAAAGAAAGTTGGGTGGGAGACCTCCCACCACAATCTTTTTTTAAATTAATACATTAATAATATCATTACCCCCTCTCTGCAGTCGATTCCCACTACTCACTAATTAACCAATCACGGGGCTGTATTCTTTGGCGCCCTTGTACCCATGCTTTTAAGGGAAGACAAGACGCTTGATCAAATCAGTAGAGGGGGGACTCTTGACGAGCAAAGTGTCTGCGCTCGTTTTCTCCAAGGGGACCGACGCACAGTGGGCCAGAAAACCAATTTAGGGCGCCAAAAGTCGAAAAAACGAAATGTACCAGAGAGACAAACTAGCTATGACCTGATGTACTATGACCTTGAAGGCTTCTAGTACCGCAAATATCAACTCGCCCGAAGTACATCTAGTTGCTTTGAAGACGCGATAAAGTGGCGGTTATTGACAGCAATTTGCATTGTGAATTTGTATGTGTTTTTCAAGCGCGTGTTAGGGTGACTTGTTCCAGTGTTTTTAAATTAATAAACATGGTGTCCTATTGAATTTTTCATCCTGAATACGAATCTGTGCTCGTCCATTGCTATAATTTAATTGGTAGTTTGAAAATTTGCAGTTGAAATAAGTACTTTTTTGTCCCTTAGAACTGGCTATATGTAGTGCTACAAAAATGTCCCTCCATTTCCCGCCAAAACTTTTCAAATAAAAGTTGTTCCTTAAAGCCCGTACTATCACCTACATTTCGTACATTTTGCCCGTTTTTGCCCCAAATCCATAAAATGTGATTTATACCACTAAATAAGTGATTACTATTGTGTAAATTCTAGTTCTTCCTGCGATCATGATTTTTATTGTTGAAATTCAGTTACATAACTTGCTAAATTAATAATTTGATTCCTTTTTGTATTTTGATTAAGAACCGACCGAATATTCGGTTTCGGTTACGGTTTCGGCCAGGGCGAAAAAAATTAAAAAAAAAAAGAAAAGTAAAATGTTAAAGTGAGGTGGATAGCTGAGTAGATCTCGTAATAAGGAAGAAAGAAAAGAGCGTTTGCAGCTAGGTTTATTTCGTTTAATAATCACTTCAAGCCGACGTTTCGGTCAGATATACGACCATCATCAGGGCTACAATCAATAACAGAAAGGAGCGAGTGAGTTTACAGTCAAAAGAAAGAAAATTAGTTTTCTTACATCATATGCGCACAAATTAACAAATAATTATAATAAGATCAATGATAAAATTAAGAAACATAAGTTACATACAAGGTATATTGTAGATAGAATTAATAAAAGTAATTTTATGGTAATATAAAGTGTAATATAAAGTGAAAATGTGCGTGTATGGGGAATTTCCCAAATTACCAGGACGTGCCTTAAGTCAAAAACTGTGACAATGCCTGGGAATTCCCCCCAGTGCCGAACAAAGGTCCCGACACACCACAGACGCATTTCAATCACCCCACAAAATTCCAAAATGAATGATTTGCTCCCCTTCTTTGGTCACATTTTTTTTTGCAAAAATGTGGCCAAAAATGGACTCAGCGCCTCAAAGAACATATATTTTGATACCCGACACGAAAAATTCCAAAATTTTGAAATTTGCCCCCCTCCCCCTGGTACCCCATTTGGTTTTTTCGCAAAAATATTTGTAAAAAATTGACTCTGCGCGTCAAAAAACATATATTTTGATACCCAACACGAAAAATTCCAAAATTTTGAATTTTGCCCCCCCCTGGTACCCCATTTGGTTTTTTCGCAAAAATAAGTTCAAAAATGGACTCAGCGGTTCAAAAACCCCTATAAACCAAAAATCAGAATTTTGGCGCCCTAAATTGGTTTTCTGGCCCACTGTGCGACGCCCTCTCATTTGATCGGCGGCCATCTCGCCAGCTAGCAGCCTCGTCCATTCTCTCTCCTTTCTCAATCGTTTTGCTTAGGTATTTCGATTCATTATTACTTATTATTTATTTATTATACACTTTAAACATATAAACTTAATAAATAACATAAAAATTTAACAATTCCTCAATATTTTTGTGGAACCATATATGATTGCATGCCATCGATTAATGTTTTTTGCTCTCTTACTTAATGGCAATTTCACATGTGCATATATTTTATTTTATCCATTTTTTTTTAAAGTCAGATTCTTTCAAATACCATTTCAAACATTGTTTTGCTAAGGATTCTTTTCTCTCGTTAGTCCATTTTGCCATTAATTAATCTCTCTCAATATCACTAATATAATACAAAATTACTAACTAAAGAAATGAATATTTTGTAAAATACTGAGATGTATAATTATGAGGGTCCGACCGAAACAAGATTTTAAGTCGAAACCGAAACCGAATTTCAGCCTCAATCTTAGTTTCGGCCGAAACCGAAACTCGCATTTCCTATACAAAATTCATATCATTTTACCTTTTTTTTTTTTTTTTTTTAACTTTTCCCTAGCAAAACGAAATTTTTTCCACCCTGCTTAAAAATTTTTTCCCTCTCGTTTTTTTTTTTTTTTTTTTTTGTGCGAGACTCATCCCATCTTTTCAAACTCAAGTTTCGGCCGGCCGAAAGGTTCGGCTAGTTTTTGGCCGAAACCGAATATTCGGTCCATTCCTAATAATTATAAATGAATATATTACTTAAAAGAAAACGGCATTTTCCATGTTCTAAGCTTAAAGACTTTCCTATATTATAATATAAGGCTATATGAATCTTTTATAATTAAATAATATTTGAAGGGTGGAACTTTTTAATTTTGAAATGAAATGAATAGGTCTCTAAAACTAGTCAACTGAGAAAATCGAAAAAGTACATCAGCAAAGTACTAGTCTTTTACCAATTTCGCTCAAATGCTTAGTATCTTAATGATGCATTCAAAGAGGAAAAGCATTGATTTTGTTTGAAAATTTTTCCTCTGCACCTTCAGGTTTCAGGTCACAACTTGTTTAATTCCTAGGGTCTTTTGCATTATATTTCCCTAAAAGGCTTATTCTAAAAACGTTCATTTCTTTTAAATTATTCTTTATCTTAATAATAAATTTATTCATTTAACAAAAATAAAATTTAACCTTGACCTGGGTTTAGAAAATTATTCGATAGTTTTATTTCCTTATCAACATTTCTTTTAATTTAGATAATATATTTTTATTAATTCGCATCTTCATCTTAATAATTAAATTACTTTTTTCTAATTCATTTTATCAATTACTCTTATCTAAACAAATACGATTCAAGTTACTTTTTATTTTTCTAAATTGACTCCAAGCTTAACTTTTTTCACAAGGGAATATTTTTACTATTTTTTACTTTATCTTACCCTATATATGAAAAAGTATTGCGATCATGTCAAAAATTCTTTCCGGCTCTTCCTTCCATAGAGCTAATGTTAAATCTCTATGGGGCTTTGCATGTTAATTTGGTTCATATCTAATAGGTCTATAAATAATCTTTTCGATTCAAAAGGGGGTCGGTCCCCTTTGGAACTTTTTACACATTTATAAAAAAATTTTTTAATTCTTATGAAATTTTGTATTTATTTAGGATTCTCTATGTATATAAAATATCCAAATATGAGATTAAAATTTTGAAAAATAACCATAGTTTATTTCAAAATTTAAAATTTTTGTAGGTAGCATGGGCAGATCCAGAGGAGTTTCTCGGGGGAGGGGGGGGGGTAATCTGGTGTGACTGATCGCACAGCACACAATTTTTTCTTACTTTCGGTAATTTAAACATTTTCTACTTGTTTACCAGAATATATATACAAATCAAATTTTTTAAGTATTAATTTTTAAAATTTTACGATAAAAATAAATTTTTTCCTAAAAAAAATATTTTTCTTCAAATCTCGAGGGGAGGGGTTTATTACCCCTCTTTGTCCCCCTCCTTGTATCCGTCCTTGGTAGGTAGACTATATTCATTTGTTGGCTGCGTAAACTCCCATGGAACTCGGAGCATTGGTGTGCTTCCCTTGCACCAGACCACTGCAAGATTCCCTTTTAACAATAGGAAATGAAGTTGTTAAATTATTAAGAGTAATTTTGTTTGTTTCTTTTTTTTTTTACAAAAATTGATATTTCTTCAGAGGTTACAAATCATTTTGCCCTAACGTTCTTCTGAAAATAAAATCACTCTTTTCATAAATCAATACTCTTGCCTCTTTAACACTTTCTGAAACAGATGTATAATAGAGAAGGGGATAAAATAAATATTAAATTTAATTTAAATTTTTTTCTTTCTATTTTAGAAGCCGACTAATCGCCTTCGAGAAGTGACATCAAGAATCAGAGCAGCGCCAGCGAGGTGTACTTGCAGGAGAATCTCATCAAGGCAGTCTCTACAGCTGATTCCCGAGCGTCACAGCTACGCCAAAGTCTGTATGAACATTTACGTGAGCGTGGAGTGAGATAGAATTAGGATTTTCAAATTTTATTATAATTTTCTCAATTCGGTCTAAATGTTTTTAGATAGGTTCACGGATAGGATGTTATTAATAGATGTAATTCTCCCATTTCAGAGTCCCTGGCTTTTAATTAGTTAAAGATTAAAATTTAAAGTTTTTCAAATAAAATTTAAATTTATTTTTTTCAAATTTAATTTCATTTTTTTTTTTAAATTTAAAATTTGATAATTTAAAAAATCTTTTCTAAATTCATTTTATATCAATATAATAAATTTAACATTTCAATCGAATCTCTTAAAGATTATTAGTTTTTACTTCAGTGCCCCAATGAAGATTTCGTTTGGATGGATGTTTCGAAGGAAATGGATGGGTGATTGATCAATGTGCAAAAGGTAAACGATTGTTGTCTATTGGTAATGCACAGCACTTCATTCATTCATTTCCCAACGGTTGGATCATCATCAACATATGAGACAATTCAAATGTGCATGTGTTATTTTTTTAGAAATTATAATCAGGTTTTAAGTTTTGCGTGTATGGGATTATTCTACAAGGGTATCTATCTCTCTATGATTACTTATTGCATGTTAATGTTTAAGAATACACGCAATTCTTTTAGATTATTTAGAAATAAATAGGTTCTATTTAGAGGGCTCGAAACTTAATTAGAAAATCTCTACGCTCACGCATTGATTTATTTACTTTACGTATATGGGGATTTAGGCCTTCTGTGTCGGAGTTCTTTGACGTTTTCTTGGATGTTGCTCAATTGTGAATTGATTCCTCTATACTGGCATAGGGCATTGTTGTTCTTCCCATTTAGTTAGGCAGGGCTCCCAGAGAGGATTCAATTCGCCTTTGACCAATATCCAAGGGGACTAGGAGAATTCCTCTATCGCATGTTTCCCTCTTTCGCGCATTTGAGAGAAAGAGTGTTTTCTCTTTCTCCGGGGCTCTTTGTCCGTCAGTGCTGAGTTCTGGGCCTTGGTTGTTTCAGGACAGAGTGAGTTAATGTTCAAGATGTTAGGAGTTCGTATAGGATGTTGTTAGCTTTTAGGGTTCTTTTTTTCAGCATGCATCTTGAACAACGTCATTCTGTTTCTGAAAAGAGCAATCAAGGGGGATCTTCAGTATTGTATTGGCTGGGCTTCCTTCCTAACTCGTGTATGAATATCAGATCAATTAACTCTGCTTCTTTTTAGCTAGGTAATAAATGATATTAGGCAGGTGGGCAGAGATTAATTGATCTGTGAATTGAATATGTAGGTGTGAGTGTGTGTGTTTCTTTTCCTTTTGTACTTTCCTTGGCTTTGTGGGCGCGTTCTCTCCGTTTCGTGTGCGATTTAAGTTGATGAAGGCTTACCTGCCTTCCGCGGAGTGCGTTTCGCGTCCGTCTCAAGAAAGAAGAGGAACTTCATTTTAGAATTAGATGACCGCCCCGGTCATAGATAGTGGGATTAGGTTAGTTATTAGGATGAAGACCTCGTTGAGCCGAAAGAAGCAGTCTACAGAGTAAGATAAAAAAAATTTCCAATATTTTTTCATAAAATATTACCTAGTATCAATGATATTGTATAAACTAATTCTTTAATTCTTCTTTTGTTTTAGATGATTAGGGTGGGAGTGGGGTCTGAAATCGTCGAGACATCGTCTACACATTCCACACACTTATTGTTCGGGGTCACCAATCTGAGCTTTCACCGCGCTTGCCATCGCTTAACCACAACGATTGTGGTGACTGCTGCTCTTCTCCGTAGCCAGCCCCCTTCAACTGGATTCCTTCGTAAGTAATATTCAATAGCTTCAAAAGTTATTTTTTAATGCTAATTTGAATTCGGAATTAAAATATAATAATTATAACCCTTATTACCATCCCCTCCTTGTATTTGCCACTCACTGCCTCTCTGCCTTTCCTACACAAAAAATTTCGGGCATCTCACTTTCTTTAAAAAATTCTGAGACCACCACTTTACTTTGCTTTAAATAGGAAATAATATAGTCTAATAATTTCTTTACCTATCACATACCAATACATACACAAATATATGGATATACTTTGCTACAAGTTATTATTTTTGTTACAGGAGGTTCAGAACGGCTTCAAACCTGGACATCTTTTGTGAGCATTCGTTAATCTTATTGAAACCCTTCGCCTGGGCAGCAGCAGCAGTCTCTCAGCTCCAGGATATCTACAATTCTTACATTTTTGTGAGTAGATTTTGAATTTATAGTTAGATTTGTTCATTAAGGGTTAAATTATAAAAGAATATAAAAATGCGTTATTTGCTTAATAACTCGAATAGATTGATATAAAAAGAGGTAAAATTATTACAGAATCCAATACCTAATTATTTAATTTTTGACATAGCCCTATTACGTTCACCCTTATAATTGAATTTCAAGTCAAAAGAATTTCATCTCCCTCCTTTGTTAACGTTTCGTTATCAAAATATTTCATTTATTTTAATGATTATTCAATCATTTAATATCGAATACAAGTAAAATTTATTTTTAAACAATTTTGACGGCAAAATGAGAATATACTAATTACTATATTAAAGAAGATATCTATATATATAAAAAAAAAAAATTTATGAATAGACCTTTCATTAATACCTTTATATAATAAAATTACATTGGATATAGGGGACAAAATAGCCAAGGAATTAATTAAACTACTTTTAATTTTTAATCGTCGACGATTCGGTCCCAAATCACGACCTTCATTAATTGTCGACCGATACGTCGACGATTAAAAATTAAATAAAATTTATTTAATTCCTTGGCTGCTACGTCTCCTATATTCAATTTAAAGTCTACACTCACTTCGCATCTCTAAAATTATATTATAATACATTTTAATGGCCCTCGCGGCTTGGTGTAGTTGTTAGCGTGCTGGCCATTTGTACCAAGGGCCGCTGGTTCGCATCCCCTCTCATACGAGTCAATCCAATTGAAATAAATTGAGACGGGGTCTAAATGCCCTTCGACCTTAATTAAAAAAAAAAAAATAAATAAAATAATACAGCTTTTTACAGCAAAGAAAGCTGAAAAATAAAAGGAACGTTTTTAATTATTAGCTACACGGTTTTCTATTATATTTCATTATTTGATAAAACTATTGGTTAAATTATAAATGTAGTTCACGAATTCCTGATTTCATCCCCATTAAATCTCCAGCAGTTTATTTAGGGGATGTCCTATATTTTTTTTTTTTTTTAATTCTAAAACTGTTTTTTTTTTATTATTATTAGTCTGTCATTATTAATTAAAGCTTATGTTAAAAATGCAAACAACCTGTACTTTACAATCTAATTTTTTTCCACCTAGTGAATGAATTTAATTCATGTGAAAGAAATTATTATTCAAAAGACATTTAAAATTCAAGTAAAAATTACATTAAAAAAAAAACCCTGTGAAAAACGAAGCTCATTTCTAATCATAAACTTGTCACGAGAGCTAAAAAGAAAGGGAGACCCGGAAGTTTTACTGTTTACTGAATTTATTTTCTTAACTACAATATTGTATCCGTGAGGTTCTATTCGTAAATATATTCAAATGAATTTTTCAATAATCATCCGTTATTTTTGCACTAGGTCATTTTTTTAACATTTCCGTACTTAAAAACAAAGGATTCTGGGTTACCGGTTGACCCTTAAGTCACTCAGCTTCCGTTGTTTACAATCGACTAAAAAAAAAAACAAAAGACAAACGGATATCTGTGTCAAAGATGATGAATGGACACTGATAGTTATTTTATTTCTTCCTTCTCCTTGTCATCCTGTTCTTTTTCTTTCTAAATAGATGATTAAAAACTTTTTCACTTGCCAATTGATATATAACAAAGGATATAATTAGCTAATTAAGTTTAATTGTTTAGTAACGAATTTTTTCAATTTTTTTGTATTTAAAAAAACATCTCATGTATTATTATTTTTTTTTTTAACACTCACACTTTTTTCTCATTCACACTCACATTCACACACTCATCCACACAGTCTTTTCGACAACTTAGGCCATTTAAGACTTTTACGATAACCGTTATTTAATAATATATATTTATTTGGGGTCCAGGCATTCTTATTTAAGCCATTTGGTATCCAAATGACTTAAATAAAATTATCGGACTGCCTGGGGTCCGAACCCGCGACTTTTGGTATACGAGGTTAGCACGCTAACCTCTAGGCCAAACCCCGAGGGCATCCCATGTATTATTAAAAATTATTAAAATGAATAAATAATTAATTTTACCAAGGGTCACGGGTTTGGATCCCAGGCAGTCCGATAATTTTATTTAAGCCATTTGGATACCAGATGGCTTAAATAGAAATGCCTGAACCCACAATAGATAATATATATTACAACGGTTATCGTCAAAGTCTTAAATGGCCTAAGTTGCCGAAAAGACTGTGTGAATGTGTGTGTGAGTGTGAGTGCGAATGAGAAAAAAGTGTGAATGTTTAAAAAAAAAAAAAAAAAAAAAAAAAAAAAAGGCATTTGCATATCAAATATCTTAAAGAAGAATGTCTGGACCCCAAATATATATTAAATAAAATACGGTTATCGTAATATAAGACTTAACGTCTTATATGGCCTGAGTTGCCGAAAAGACTGTGTGTGTGGGAGTGTGTGTCTGTGTGAGTGTGTGAACGGGAAAAACGTGTGATTGTTTAAAAAATAAATAAATAGGAAAAAAAATAATAAATTTGAATGATTCACAGGAAGAGAGGATGTCAGCCAAAAGGAGAGCCTCTATCGAATAAAAATCTCAATTCAAAAGACGTTTCTGTTTTAATTAAATAAATTCATCATCAGTTCTTAAGAGATTATTGGCAAACTCCCGATATGCAAATATTGTATTTTTATATAATTTTGTATATATTTTTATATATAACTCTATCTGCATCTCATTGGTGTACACCTTGAGATTGCCAATAATCTCTTAAGAACTGATGATGGATTTATTTAATTAAAACCGAAACGTCTTCTGAATTGAAATTTTTATTCGATAGAGTCTCTCCTTTTGGCTGACATAGTCTCTTCCTATGAATCATTCTAATCGTTGAACAGCCACTTCTCTTATCAACAATAATAAATTTGTTCTAAAAAAGTCAATTCGTACTATGAATGCATTTTTTTACACAAAATTAGAACAAATAATAGGCCTAATAATACTTTAAAAAAAAAAGTAAATTTAAAAGCTTCACTGTCGAGATTGGGAGATAGAACATCCACCACACCTATTTACGTATTTCAATAGTATTGAGACTAAAATAAAGCCCGGTAGTTAGGCAGCCCAAATGGCACACGTACACTTCTTTTCTGTGTGAGAAATACCTTTTTCAAAGCAGACAATAGCCGAACGACTCTTTTGTGCTTTGAAAAAGGTATTTCTTACACAGAATAGAAAGCTTTAGTGTGCGTGCGCCATTTGGGCTGCCTAACTACCGGGCTTTAGTCTCTACTATTTCAATAGATGGTACATAATATAGGGATTTAAAAAAAGACAATAAAATTAGTTTTAAAATTAATTTATTCAAATTTTTATTTTACAAAATTATTTTAAAATTAAAATATAGTCTAATTGTTTTATTAGTCCAATTTTTCTTAAGGATTTAAGTTTTTTAATTATTTAAATTTTTTATTATTTTATCACATATCTTATTCATTATAATATTAGCACACAAAGAGGTCTTTAACGTAAGATGTTTCGTGATGTGATATCGAAAGCTATAAAAAAACGCTTGTTCTCCGGTTAACAAATATCAAACAAACCACAGATTGATTATTACTGGTTTATTAAAAGATAAAGAATCGTTTTTTTGTACTGTCAAAAAATTTTCTACCTTGTCTCAAATCACCTGAAACATTTTTAGTGAATGAAGTCAGTCAAAAACCACATCATTATTTAACTTGAAACGGTACCTCACGGTACCCATTCATCACACTTAATAATATTTTCTTTAATGATTTAATAATAACATCTTTTTTTCGTTTCTCCGTTTACTTTTGACCTCTGAACTTGACCAACCATCCATCGACACCATAAGAAGTTAATTAATTTTTAATTCATATCCCATGCGCTTTATTTTCTTATCTTTTTTTAATAATACTTTTCAAGGATTATTATTTTATAATTAATCAAAACAAATTACATGTTTCATTTCATTATTTTAATAAGACAAAGTGTGAAGGAGGACCAGGAAGGATTTTCTTGTATTCTCTTATTTTATATATAGCCTAATTAAACAATAATACACTTGTACCGTAAAATTTCGATCTTCTGAATAAATTTTTCTTAAAAAACCGAAAACTAGACAAGGTTAATTCAATAATTTCCTGTAAAATTCTCGAGATTACTTGTCTAAATTCTTAGCATGTGGAAAGCTAAGGCCACTTTAAAAGCTTAGACAAGTTATCTTGAGAATTTTACAGGAAATTATTGAATAAATTTTAAAGAATGTAGAATATTTTTATAATTTTTAACACTATATTATTATTTTGGAGATTTCGAGGGGGGTGGAGGGAGAGGTTGAGACTCTTTATACTTTATCTATCCCCCATAATTATAATTTAATAGAAACCTCTTATTAGATTTGCCCTCTCTCTCTCACTTTGAGAACATCCTAGCCACATTTCATTCACTGATGCGTCATTTCAACTTTTTCTTGGGGGATGCAAACTTTTTTTTTCTTAAAATTTACTAACAAATAGGTACTCAATTTGGCCAAAGGATTTAAATGTTTAATTTTATACAGTTTTAATACTCGTAGATATATTTTATTTAAGAATAATATAAAATTTAAAAAAAATCAGTCCTTGGATGGGGGAGGGGGGCAAAGCCTCTCCATGCAAAAAAACTATGACGTTTAAAATTGCGTGATTCTATTTTTTTCAAATAAAAAGAGATAGTATTATATTTTATCTTCTTTATTTTTAAGGTGACGATTTGGTTGCCTATCTTTCAGAACTTGCTTTTTAGATTATATTCTAAATAATTTTTGATATTTGCAAACAGGGGCGTATATAGAAATTTTTTTCGGGGGGGGGGGGCCCGAACTCAAAAATTTTTCTGAGGAAAATTTTTTCTTAAGAAACTATACTTTTTTTCACACGAAATTTTTTGTGGAACATTTTTTCTATTGCGGAACCAAAGTTGTCCATCCTGCGGAAAAATTTGTTGCGCTGATGTCTGTATATCCCTATATATGGGGGGGGGGGGGGTATATGTGTTTGGGAAATTTCGGGGGGGCCCGGGCCCCCTCGGTCCCCCCCTTAAATACGCCCCTGTTTGCAAAATATTGTCGATACGAAAATTTATTGAAAAAATTTTACTTTAATTATATTTTAAATAAGAATCAGAGTAGAGTTCTTGAAGAGCACAGCCAGGCATCTAATTAAAACAATTTTATACACTGCCCACTCTTCTCAATGTAGCTTTAACACGCGCTTTCAAAGTCCTCGCGTATTTCCATATTGTAGTATCTTGCACTAATGGTTCAAGATAAAGACTACAAGCATCATCTGGTGCGCATGTGCTCCTATAATGATGCACCAGCGCCCATTCGGATGGCATCAGATAGGAAAGAGCCAGACCAGGCCTGAGAGTCATTAATGCATAATGATTAAATACAGTTAAAGTCCGATCTGTTGAGATGAGACTTTTGCTTCTTTCTCGGTCCGGGTGGATCGTTTTACTTCGCGTGATGTGACTTAGCATGTGCGGCCAGGTCCAGGATGAGGCGTTTACCGCCACCTGCCGACAAACGTCCTTTAATAAAACAACCTCTTTTACATAATAACATTTTTTTTTTAATGGCAAAACATTTATTGCATTAATATTTATTTACACCTTATATTATACTTGTTTTGAACATTGAATATTAAATAGCCGAAGGAAACGAAACAGGATAGCAAATCAATCTTTTAAATACAGAGTTAAAAATAACCGGACTTAAATTTAACCACCCAGATGTAGTAGTAGTATCTTATTTTTTCAAAATTCTATTTTTTGGGAGTTTTGATTATAAATAGATAAATTTAAAATAGCTTAAGCAATTTGAAATTTTATGTTAATTATAATCCGAAGAGAAGTTGCTGTTGATGTAACAAGTTGGAAAAGAGCAAGTACTACGGATGCAGCAAAGAAATGAATGTTATTATGTAAAAATTTTATTGGTGTAGGCCGAGGGTCCGGTGGCCTGGTGCAATGGACAGCACGATAATGCCCCAGAAGAGCTGGAGATCCTGGGTTCGATTCCCGGGGACCATGGGATGTTTGGCCTCGCCAATAAATAACACGCATCTTTGAAAGAAAAGAAAGCCTTTCGATGCCAAATGCCCAAAGGAAACTTTTCTGACAAAATTTCATTCATCTTCAATCAAGGGCGAATACAAGGGGGGGGGGGGGGTAAAGGAGGTAATTACCCCTCTGAGATTTGAGAAAAACATTTTTTTTTTTTGAAAAAAATTATGTTTTTAATATAAAATTTTAAAAACTAATACTTAAAAATTTGATTTGTAGACTATATATATTCTGGTAAACAACTACAGAATGCACCTTTGAATTACCGATAATAAGAAAAAATTGTGTGCTGTGCGACCAGTCACACCAGATTACCCCCCCCCCCCCAAGAAACTCCTCTGGATCCGCCACTGTTTTCAATCCTTATAGACATATATCTAATTCAGGCACAAAGTTGTCATTGGTCTTGTTGCATTGGTCCGTGCAAACGTACCAGTGTTTAAGCCAGCGTAAAAGTCTAATAGACTCTAAATAGATTTATAAAAAAAATGTACATGTGCACAGACTTTTGTGCAACAAGACCAATGCCAACTTTGTGCCTGAATTAGATATATGCCTATAAGGACTGAAGATGGACGAATAAATTTTGTCCGAAATGTCCTTTCGGCATTTGAAATCCAAAGGCGTTCTTTTCTTTGTTGCTACACCTACTTGCTCTTTTATGTTAATTAGAAAAAAAAACTAACTTGAAATATCGCAGAGAATCGATGTGCTTAAGTCATACATATATTTTGTTAAAAAATCTGGTTTATTAATATCAAATTACGGAACAAGAAAAGATGATTGTATGATCGTCTTCTAATGATTATTGAGCAAAAAAAAAAAAATCGAATTGGAAATTACTGACCTAAGGACTTCAAAAATTTATAACACGTCCTCTATTACAAGATAATTGTAAGCGAGAGAATGTAATAGAAGGAAGTACTTGAAAAAAAATAAATAATTAAAAAAAATGATTGATGTTTGATTTGAGCTTAATGATGAAATTGAGTAATTTTCTAAGAAAGATCTCTCACCGGGAATGAATCGAGGAAGTAGACGTGCCTGGCTGTAAGAGACGCGAAATTCGGGGCCGTAGAACCGACACGTGCCACCAGATCTTGCCATGTGGGGTCCAACCGGGGCACGAGCAACTCGTCCACGTCCAGGGGTACCATATATCTAAAATCAAAAAAATATATCCAGTCAATTTATAAAATATTTGTTTTCATTGGCGTTGGATTAGAAAGGTCATTCCTGTTATTAAATAGTGATATTTAGAAAAATTATTGTCGAACTCTCTACGTTATGTTTCCAGCATATCTAGTATCTTATATCTTATCTTATTTTATTATTTTTTTGATTTAAATCGGTAATGAAGTTCTATCCTTCTTTTATGAATTAATTATCATTTGTTTTTTGCTGCTTCTTTTACTGAGCGATAAAAATTATTTTAATTAATTAATTAATTTAAACAAATATGGATGGAAATACAGAAAAGGCCAATAGTTAAGCCGATAAGCTATGAATTACAACTCGGATTAGATTCGCGCTTGCTACAAATATTATCCAACATTTGTTTAGAAAGAAAGAGGATACAGCCAATAATTCTGCCTCTATTTAAAAATAATTATAAAACCTTCATTATTGGAACATACTCAGCCTACAATATACTCTTTGAAGGCTGAAGATGGCAGGGTATATCTTTGTCGAAACGTGCCAATAAAGAGTGTTTATAATTATTTTTAAATAAAGGCTCAATTATTGACTGCATCCTCTCTTTCATTGCAAACATATTATCTACAGCCGATCTGTTATTCAGATTATTCAACATAGCCAAAACAAAATTAATTTTAAATAACAAACTATTAGGCCTATATAAAGATGTCTTTTTGTTGGCACAGTGGCGCCACAAGAGCCTGATGTGTTCGATAGTAGAGCCTTGAGCTTAGGCAACAAAAATGCTTAGTTTCGAAAGTGTTGTCTTAAAAGTATGGTGTCTTTTCCCCTTCAGTTGCATAAAAACAAAAAATTATCCCGAAATACATCCATCATTTTCAAACAACCATTTCAAATTAAAAAGTCAGTAGTTTCTTTCAATTCAAAATGATACTTGAGAATATAAATAAAACAAAATTTAAAAAATAATACAACAATTTTTTGTAGGATTTCTCTCATGAATGCACGAGGCACGAAAGATTTTTTTACGACCTTTATAAGTGTGCTGGACCCCATTTTCTCTTTTTTCTTTTTTTGTATTTTTTATTTATTTTTTTTTAAGATTAAATATATAAAGTTAGCCCTCGGGGCTTGGCGTAGAGGTTAGTGTGCTAACCTCGTATACCAAACGTCGCGGGTTCGGACCCCAGGCAGTCCGATGATTTTATTTAAGCCACTTGGATACCAAATGGCTTAAATAAGAATGCCTGGACCCCAAATAAATATATATTATATAAATACGAGTATCGTTTAAAGTCTGAAATGGCCTAAGTTGCCGAAAAAGACTGTGTGTATGTGTGTGTGAATGAGAAAAAAGTGTGTGTTTAAAAAAAAAAAAAAAAAAAATATATAAAGTTATGTTGTATTGTTGTATTTTTGTCCTGAGGATGGGTGACGTATAGTTTTTTTTTTTAACACTCACACTTTTTCTCATTCACACTCACACTCACACACACATTCACACGTTAGCACGCTAACCTCTACGCCATGCCCCCGAGGGCGTGACGTATAGTTACAAAATACAAAATAAAACGTAGACATTGTTGTATAATTGTTGGGCTGAATGAAATCTTTTTTATCACCTTCCTATTTTTATTTATTTTAAAAATATTGGCCGACTGTGCAATAGGCGCCACCACGACCTTGTGTGCTCGAGAGTGGAGATTTGAGCTTAGTCAACCAAACCAATATTTTAAAAATAAATAAATCAACTTTTTTCCTCTAGGGGGAAAAACAAAGTCAACAAATCCGATAGCTAAGCATTTTGGTTGCCTAAGCTCAAGACTCCACTTTCTAGCATATAAGGCTTTGAGAATGACTACTCTATAGCATGCAAAATAATAAGACTGTCAATTTGCTAATTATTTCTTCTCTTTAAACAAATACAACACAACGACAATTCCCTTATATCAAAATAGTTAATATATTAGATTAATGAACTAACAAACCCATTTGACATCCCATTAATCTATAAATAGGCTTGTGACATTTTTGAATGATGAAATTTAAAATCCTATTTTTTATATTTTCATTATTTTACTTTTGGTTTTCATCATGCAGATGATTTAAAAACTGAAAGTAAAAAAAAAACGGACTCAAACAATCCATTTTCTTTTCTTATCAAATTAGCTGATTCATGGACAGATGAACAATCTCTCATATTACATCAACGAAAAAAAAAATTTTCATTTGTTTTTATACGTATATAAAATTTCCACCTCATTTTCAATTTTTTTTTTTTTAATTTTGATAAATCTTAAAATAAACGTTTTGACTTGAAAAACATTAATATTAATCTTGTTTATGTTCAAGAAGCTCATCCTATTCTCATTAATGTTTTTCTTTCTCTTTGTCAAGAGGTAAAAGAGGAAGTTGAAGTTGGATGTAATAAAGTTTGATTACTGTCTCATATAATAGATAGAATCAGCCTACAGATTTAAATTGCTCAAAATAAGAATCTTAAGTGAGCAAAAAATCAAACCGAAGAAACATAAACTAAGGGACACAATGGAACATAATATATTTTTTATGTATCAGAAAAAAATTCTAATATTATGAGAACTTTAAATCTAATTGCTGAAAGTTCATTATTGATATAATTGATGACTACTTTCACATCGTTAATTTTATTTATTTTAATTAAATATTAAATGATTGAAAAAATAATTCATTTAATAATAATCATTAAAATTTTTAATGAAGTAGCTCGAGGGAATTATTAATCTTATTATGTAAATATTGCTCTTCTGCCTATCACGTATTCTAAGAAACGAGAGACACTAAATATTGTCGAAATTCAAATTCTATAAAATTATCTAATAAATATGAATAATTATAACAGTATAACGGTTACATTATGCATAATAAATTGAAATGTGATTAAATTAAAAAATAAAATATTGCCAACAGTGATTTTGCTGTAGGGGTATTTTGAGCTATTCCTGAGTATACGGGTAGCCGGTTGGTCCCGCAAAATGGGTCTGTCTGTATTATTAAAAAATATTAAAAATTAGCGATTAAATGAGATGAAAAATTACTTACATTTTAGATTTTTTGCTTATTAGCTAGTTGAACGATAATTTATAACGCTGGAGGTATCCCAAATTTATTCCACTATATATATAGTCGCCGTTTCGGGAGGGTTACGTAATTTATTAATAAAAATATTAGTCCTGATGAAGGGAAGCGTTAGTCTCCCTCAACGTCGACGATATACTGGAATAAATTTGACCTGAAAATACCTCCAGCGTTATCATTTATCGCTCAACTATCTACACCAGGCTTTCCCAATCATCACTTATTTGCTAGCTTTCTCACAATTTTCGAAAAAAATGGTTGAATCCTTCTTGCATCCTTTTATTTGTTCTAAAAAATAAGGCTAACTAGCGCGTATTATTATAAATTCAAAAAAATAATAAATCTTTTGCCAATATTGTAATTGTGGCTGTTGAGTTATATCAAACATGGGTTGCAAAAGCAGAGGCTGGCGGCCAAATTTTTTCTTTAAATATTTTATTGGACCGACGTTTCGGTCTCAAAGAAGGAACATTTCATTAGAAATTTTTGATTTTATTAGTTGAGGGTTGAAATGTTTTTAATTTTTAATTTTCGCCTGTTCAGATCTAGTCAAAGACTATTTAAGGAGGGGAAGCTTAAGACAAAGTCTCATTTGCACTAAATTTCAAAAAATCTGATGGCGCTAGGGATGTGGTATCGAAAAGAAAGTATCGATACTTTTACTTGTATCGTATCGATTTTCGTCATCTTATTGTTAGTGCGATATATGCCCCCTTCCTCAGAGTAATGATCGACAGGGCTTCTTGGAGGATCTACCCCCCCCCCCCTCTGGGTTGAATTGCAGCGTAAAGGGCTCTATTTTCACGTAAAGTTTTATTGATATAGGCTACTTTTGAAAGAGTACCTAAAAAATAATTGATTTTTAAATTTTAATCAAAATCGTTTGAGCGAATTTTGAGAAATCGAAAAAAAACTGAAAAAATACATCAGTAAAGTACTAGTACCCTTTGGCTGATGTGGTTGAAATTTCTTGAAATACTTGAGACATGTGTATTTGGCTTAAGTATAAAATTTGAGATATCGAAAGCTTTTTCGGTTTTGAGTAATTCCCATTAATCCACATTTTTTGATATTTCTCTTGAAATTAATTTAATTTATTGTGAAAAAATCTTAAATTTCAAGAAGATCGATTCCAGTTAAAATATCAAAACAAAATGTTTATGTAAATTTCTCTGAAAGAGATTTTATTGCTTTTAAATGGCTGTTTTATTGCTTTTCTTGAAATTGCCATTAAAAGGAGGCGATTCCCTTTTAGCTTGAATTTACGTCATTTTCACAATCATTTGAATGAATTTCAACTGAAATATCACAAAATGTGGATTAAATTAAATAACTCAACAAAGAAAGAACTCTTGATGTCCTCGGGCTTGGCGTAGTTGGTAGCGCGCCTGCCTTGTATACCAAGGGTCGAGGGTTCGTATCCCAGGCAGTCCGATGATTTTATTTAAGCCATTTGGATACCAAATGGCTTAAATAGGAATGCCTGGACCCCCAATAGATAAATTTACAAATAACGAGATTCGTTTATAGTCTTAAATGGCCTTGGCCTAAGTTGCTGAAAAGACTGTGTATGTGTGTGGGAATGGGAAAAAAGTGTGAGTGTTTAAAAAAACTCTTGATACTCAAATTTTATACTTTAGCTAAGTATTCATGTCCCAAGGCAAGCATGGGTAGGAATTTCATTCCATCCGGCCAAATAGTACTAGGCCTAGTACTTTATTGATGTATTTATTCAATTTTTCTTTTATTTTTCTCACAATTGGCTTTAACGATTTTGTTTAAAAATCATGCAATATTCTTTCTAGAATTGTAATTAAAATATTTGTGTAACGTTTAACGTTTAAAGTCTAAATGGCCCAAGATGCTGAAAAGACTAAAATTTTTTTTTTTTTTTTGATTGAGTACTTTTCATTCGATACGGGCATTCAAGTACTCAAATGAGTAAAGTATCGAGTAAAAAAAGTACCAGTATCGGATCTAAAGTATCGATACTTTTTTCGTGTCCCTAAACATGATACGTTTTAAAAAGCATCTAAAAAGTAATTGATTTTTTAATATTAATCAAAATAGTTAGAGTTTTGAGATAATCAAAAGTACATCAGTAAAGTACTTGTATTCTTTGTCCGATTTTGTTTCATCCTCACAAATTATACGGCAATTTAAGCATTAATATCGTTTAAACTGCTTAAGAGGATCTAAATAAATTATAAATCTCTAAATTTTCGATATTTATTCTAATTAATTCTTTACTTCCTTATTTTTTCTAAAAAATAAAAGTGCTCTAGTATGATTAAATTGGTTATTGACAATTTCTTTTATAGAAAATGTTTCTATTTTATGATTCTTGTTAATTGTAACCTGTCTAATTGGCAATGATCGGTGATTGGAAACCGGTCATCAAGCTCTTTGACATCTCTCGGGCCATATAAGCACGCGCATGCCATAGAACATGTTCATGTATGTACATAAACATGGATGTAGACAGGACTGGAATTAAATAACTAATTAATTAACTCTATCCCACTCTCTGTCCCTCTTTATCATTTGGGAGGGTCACGTCAAATGCCTTTATGAAGGCTCAAAGGCGATTTATTGACCCCTCGTGTTTTCATTGATCAGCCTCACCCAATAGAGCTACCAATTAAAATGGTTAACTGAAAAGTTACCTGAACTTTTTTTAATTCTATAATACTAAATAAAAAAAAAATAATATTTTTAAAGAAACTTTAAAAAAATATTTAACGCGAACTAATTTGTTGGAAAATGAAAAAAAATCTTTTGTGAAACACTCAAATGACTTTTTCAATTCTTTTCTTATTTCTGGAATAATAATCATTTGGCTAGTACTAATAATAGGGTAAATCTTTTCTCTTTAATCATATGTCAGAGACTGACTGACAATGGTGATTACTACTAATTTTCTTGGAATTGTACTGGGTGTGTCTTCCTTACCCAAGAGAGCCATATTTGAGAAAAATACTTTTTTTTTACTAATGATTCACCATTTCTCATCTTTTAATATTTTTGCTCTATTAATCTTAATTTTCAACATATTATTACATAGAAATAAAAATATGTTGAAAAAAGTTATTTTATTATTATTGTTGGAGCAAGAACTCCAAAGACCTCGGAAACTATTTATTGGCGAGTTTTCTTGTTTTTTGCAAAAAAAAAAGTTGCTAATAATCTCTCCCTTTTTGTTCATTAATTTAGATTATTAAGCGTGAAAAAAGTGAAAAATAATATAATAAAATCATTCTAAATTTTTAAGAGTTTAAATAATCATAAATTTGAACCCTTTTCTTATCTTTGACTCTTTATTTTATTTATTTTTTTTTTAAAATTACATTTTTTCTCATTCACACTCACATTCATAACATTAAATTTTGAAACTCAGGATATAAGACTTTTGAGATAAGTTGTATTAAAAATATCTATTGTGGGTTCAGGCATTTCTATTTAAATCTGGTAATCAAATGGCTTAAATAAAATCATCGGATGTGGGATCGAATGGAGTTTGGTATAGGAGGTAGGAACTACCTACTACCAAACCAGAGGGATTTTATTTAAAATTAATTATTTTAAATTAATCTTAAATTAAAAAAAGTAACTTATAGTAAGGGATGAAAGAAAGAAGCAGTTCCAGCTAGTTTTATTTCGTTTTATTAGGCGCTTCAAGCCGACGTTTCGGTCAGATATGCGGCCATCCTCAGGGCTGAAGTATGTCAACAAAACTCAAAAGGTCGAATGAAGCAATTAAGTAAAAGATTTTTCGCCATTAAATAAGGACCAAACGCTATGCGAGACAAGGCTAGTTCAATCTAGTTAGATCAATCTAATTCGAACTTTTGAGGAGTTTTGTTGACATACTTCAGCCCTAAGGATAGTCGTATATCTGACCGAAACGTCGGCTTGAAGTGCCTAATAAAACTAGCTTTAACTGCTATTTCTTTCATCCCTTACTACAAGATCTACTCAGCTAACCGCCTCACACTAATAAAAGTAACTTATTATCCGTAATATTGTATAACTACAAAATCGAATTTCTGAACAATCATTATATTTATTTTCATTTTTTTTTTAAATCATCGGCATCAAAGGCCATGTCTCTATTTATTCCAATTGAGTAGCCTACTGTAACAAAAGTTGAATAAATGAATTACCAGACCCGTGCAAGACCTCCCTCTTTTCGTAGAAATGCCTTCGGCCTTCTTGGAATGGAGATGCTAATAAAAATTCATCAAATAAGATGTTTAATAAATTTTACTTTAATGAAAAAATTTGTATATTCCCATCTTAAAACATAATGATATTTAAATGTTTCTTCCCGGAAAAATATTTACATTTAAATATTTAAATGTCCGTGACCCTTGGCTCAGGGAGAAGACACTAGCTTCTCGTGCCTGGATTCCGGGTTCGCTTCCCGTCCCAAGCGAGAAAAATTTATTTCATTTAAATTGACTTCAAAACATTTGAAATAAATAGGGGCCTTAGATGCCGAAAAAGACCTTAAATAAAAAAAAAAAAATTATATACCTACAACTATATCTCTCTTAGCCTATACATTAAAAAAACTTCATTTTATATCATACACTATAATTATGACGTGTAAAGGTTAGTAGATATATATGTATATTAATGATTTTAGTAATTTTCCCGAAGAAAAAAAAAAAAGTAAAAATTTATCAAAACATATTTTTAAATTATATGATTACATATAATCTTTAAAAATTAAATTATTATTTTTTACTAAATTTGAATTTAAATTTATTTTAAATAATATGTTAATAATGGTATCTTAAAGATATTTTTATGATTATAGAGTCGATAATAAAACATGTTATTATTGATATCACTTAATAAATTGGGTTGTCTCCACAAAAAAATCTTTTTTAAAATAACTTGATGATATGACGTAGAACGTTTTGAAATCAATTTTTTTTTTTTTATTATCTTAATCTTTATTATCTCTCTTTTTACTCCCGGATTAGGTCGATATAAAAAAATCTGACGAGGAGAAAACTGAGCGTAGTTTTTTTTTTTTTTTTTTTTAAATTGAAAACATGAAGATGTGCAACGTTTTGAAATCAAAAAAAAAAAAAAAAGAAAAGTGATGGCTTTTTATTTTCAAAATACAGCGTAAAGGGTACAGTGGTCCGTCGGCCCTCTTAAGCATATTTACCTTTTTTTCTATTCTTGTCACACAAAATCTATTTTTTCAGCTAAAATAGTTTAATAAAATACAAAATGATGTTGCTAACAGAACAAACACAAATCCCACGTTATTTCAAAGTTCATTTATTCATTATATTTCTTAGCAGCAGGGGGCCAATCACTTCAGCCTATTAATTTTTACCACCGAATTATGTCGACACAAAAAAATCTGATGTTGGTGGGGGTGGGGGAGGGTTCGAATGATCCGAGGATTTCAAAGAATAAGTTTTTATAATTATTTATAATTTTTCGGGTTCTCCGGGAGCTGCTTTAGAGATCCCCCATATCTCTAATACAGCACTGTTAATAAGCATCTAAAACTTTCAATTGAAAGTTGTGTGCTGTGCTAACACTCACACCAGTTTTTAATTTGTTCAACAAATTAATTAAATAATAAAACGTTGATTTATGTTTTGTTTTTATAAATCAAAGTTCGGAGGATTTTTTTTTTTTAATAAAACTTCAAATCAAAGTTGCGTTCTTTGCCAACACTCACACCAGTTTTTTATTAAATGAATTAAACGTTGATTTTTATTTTTTTAAAAATCAAAATTTAAAGGATTTTCTTTTTTAAATGAAACTACAAATCAAAGTTGCGTTCTGTGCTAACACTCACACCAGGTTTTTTTTGTTATTTATTCAACAAATTAACTAAACAATAACACGTTGCTTATTTTTGTTTTTTGTTTTAAAAATCAAAATTTAAAAGATTTTTTTAAATGAATCTTCAAATCAAAGTTGCGTTCTGTGCTAACACTCACACCAGTTTTTTTATTAAATGAATTAAACGTTGATTTTTATTTTAGTTTTTTTGTTTTTTAATAATCAAAATTTACAGGATTTTTTTTTTAATGAAACTTCAAATGCAACGTTCTGTGTTAACACTCACACCAGTTTTTTATTTGTTCAACAAATTAATTAAACATCTATTTTTTTTTTGTTTTAAAAATCAAAATGTATAGAATCTTTCAGTTTCGTAATCCAAATGATTGCCTTGGAAATGTCTTTTTTTTATTTAAAATTAATATAAAATTCAAATGTCTCTGATATCTACACGTAGAAGGCAAGGAAGGCATCGCTGCGTTGCGTTGCGTTGCGTTGCGTCTCTCTGCTTCTTGCTGCGGTGATAATTCCTTGAGCCTATCAGCCGCCTTGAGGCCGTTTAAACAGCCAGCGACTTACGTAACGGGTTCATTTGCCTACAAACCGACGCTCTTTTTTTATTTTATTTTGGCTTATTATCTATCTTCTCTCTTTTATTTAAGCATAAAAAGGAGGATTTTTATTCTATTTATATGGGATTGCCCTTTTAATCGGGTCAAATTGTGGATTAATAAAATAATGGCCGCCGGTTGCTTCAGTTCCCTTCGTTCGAGTCTTAATTTTGTTTCGATACTTTACTCATTGCGGGTATCGACTGAAAAGGGTACGCATTCAAATATTTTATCTTTTTAGCATCCTAGGCTGCAGTGGCGCAAACAGGATTTGCTCCCGGGGGGGGGGCTGATCTCAAAATTTTTTTTTTTCACGGAACCAAAGTTTTCCGCCCTGCGGGAAAATCTTTCCCGACCGTAAAAATATTTCACCTTTTTTTAGGGACGCTAAATTTTTTGTCGCTGCCCGCGGAACCAAGATTTTTTCCCATGTACCGTCCGCGGAACATTTCCTCTTTTGCGGAACCAAATATTTTTTCCAGTCCGTAAAAATATTTTATCTTTTTTTGTTAGAGACGCTAAATTTTTGCCGCTGCCCGCGGAACCAAAGATTTTTTCCTTTGTACCTCCCGCGGAAAATTTCCTCTTTTGCGGAACCGAAATGATTATATTTTTTCTTTTTCTATTTGTAAAATATATTTTGATTTTTTTTCTCCTGGGGGGGGGGGGGGGGTTAAAACCCTAACCCCCCCCTGGTTGCGCAAGTGCTAGGCTGTTATAGACTAATACCTTAATTTATTAACCGCTCCACCCGAGACTCGAACGGGCTTTACGCCTTGCCAGGGGGACTTCCCCCCAACTTTTCGTTATCAAGTTTTCAGTCAATTAATAATTAAAATACATATAGTATCTGGCTTATTTAAAAAAAAAAATCTTTACATATAATGGCGAAGTGTCCATCTATCTGTCTGTTTTGATTCAATCCGATCTCTCTAAGGAAAAAAAAAAAAAAAATTAACTAGTTGTTTCTTGATGGCATATTATGATATGAGGATGTGCCATAAGGGCAGCCAAGGCGAAAAATAAAATAAAATTTTTTGTCGACGTTTCGAGTGCTTCATCAGGCACCTACGATCAGTCAAATAATTTTATTATATATATAGATAATTTACACAAGAGTAAACAAATTATCTATCTATTACAATAAAATTGTTTGAATGATCGTAAGTGCCTGATGAAGAGTGGATCGGTACTCGAAACGTCGACAAAAAAATTTTATTTTATTTTTCGCCTTGGCTGCCCTTATGCCACATCCTCATATAAAGATTTAACAATTTTTAGCCTATTATTTTTCATTGGAGAGTTTTCTCTAAAGCTCATTTGATTGCCAAATGTTATCAATATTAATGCCTGGACCGTATATCTTAATTTAATAACAAGTATTGCGCCTAAGATGCCGAAAAAAACTTTTTAAAAATACCCCATTCTTAATGGTATCGATACCACAAAACTAATCATATGATTAAAATAGTAGCTCTAAATAAACGCCCCAGCAGTATAGTTAATATATAAATGACAAAGATTCGAAAATTGAAATTTAATATATATGATTAATTATAGGATAATAATTGTGAGATTTATTTATTTATTCAATTTTTAACTTTAATTATCTCTATTCTATTTTATCAAAGAGAAATTGTCTGTCTGTAACGTATCGAATACGAAACTACTGGTTGGATTTTGAAGTTTTTTTTTAATAGTTAGAGAATTTTCCGTGGGTGGTTTTAGCCCGGCTAACTTTATGTCAAATTAGGGGTAGGGATCCCCTCCCCCCCCTTCGCTTTTAAGGAGTTGACAAATCTAGAATTCTTCCATCTCTCTCTCCTTAAATCTAATTAATTTGAATAATGAAATAATTAAATCCCTTAAATGAAAAATAATAAAAATTAATATATAATGAAATTTTCTTTTTTTTTTTTTAATAAATACAGTAGGTGGATAAAAAGTTTCTCGTCTTAAAATTTCTTATTAGATGACTAGAAGTGAAGCAACCTGCCCTTGATGAGACAAAAAAAAATGTAAGAACAGCAAGTGAGTTTTTTTTTTTTTTTAATTAGAATTCCGTTTCAAATTTTTTTGACATTTTTTTTTTCAAAGGACCTGCAAATCCCTTCAAAGGCTAATAATGTCTTTTCAATTTGCTCTTTACCTGCATTCTCATATCTTTTCAAAAATCGCTAACAAAAGACACCCTAAAAAAAAAAAATCTTAAATCCTCTCCAGTTAGTGAATATTTCTTTAAATATTTAAACGTAAAATTATAAAATTAATAAATCGTCTCTATCCTGGATTGGTGAAATTAAAATTGTCCAAAGTACTTTGCTTTATGAAATAGAGAATGATTTTAAGCATGAAGAAAGTGAGCTAAAAAGTTGAAATTTTATATTTAAGTTAAATATCCACCGGGCACGTGACACGAAGCTTTTGAACAAAATCGACCAAAGAATACTAGTCCTTTACTGATGCACTTTTTCAGTTTTTTTCGATTTTCTCAAAATTCGCTCTAAGGATTTTGATTAAAATTCAAAAATCAATTATATTTTAGATTCTCTTTAAAATGTATATTCTCATTTTGTCATTGCAATCTTCTGAAGAACACTTTACTCCTGTACTTCATAGGGAGGATATTGTAACAAAATATAAACATTTTGAATTCTAATATATCGGCGGAAATCTGGCGGGACAAGCACAGAACAGAACCGAAGGTAAGAGTAAGTTGTGTGCTGTGCGACCAGTCATACCAGTTTTTTATTTAATTTCTCGCTGCGAAGTTATTTCAGAACCCTTTTTTATTCATCTTATTGGAGCAATCTTTGGTCAATTTGTATAGCTTATATATAATTATATAAAAAAATAGAATAACTGAAAAAGAGAGATTTTCACAAAACAAAAAAATCTGATATGACCAAGCACACCACACAACTTTCTCTTACCTTGGGTAATCGAAAGTTGTGTTCTGTGCTTTGCTCCGCTAGATTTATCGACATATATTTATATTAGAATTCGAGATATTTTTTTTTTCTTAAAAAAAAAAACAGACTTTTTTCTACTGGCGTGACAAGCACAGAACACAACTTTCGATTATCCAAGGTAAGAGAAAGTTGTGTGCCATTTGGTATCCAAAATAAATAAAAATAAAATCATCGGACTGTCTGGGATCCGAACCCGCGACCCTTGGTATACAATGTAGGCGCGCTATTAAATACCCCAAGCCCGCGGGCATCCAAGATGTTTGATAAACATGGGAAAGTTATTTATATTTTGTTACCATTTCTCCTATATTTCCTATGAAGTACAAGAGTAAACAATTTTGATAGCAAAACATTCTAAAGAGCTAATTGATTTTTGAATTTTAATCAAAGCCCTTTTCCAGAAATGGTGTATTTATTTACAAACGTATTGATACAATACAGTAGTTATAAGAATTTATGATAAATGAATTACTTCACATATCCTTGAACTTTTTATTAAATAATTTTTAATAACTTGCCCCGTAATTAATTGTTTAATTTTAAATTCAACTGACATTGGATCGTATCTTGTTTGAATGTTTTATTTATACAGTCAAGTAAAAAAAAAAATCTACATCCTTTAATTATTTTGCATTAATTTTTAATACATCGTATCTACTCAAAATAATAACATCTTTCCTTTTTCTGATTGATCCATTCAGTTTCAATATATCATTAAAAATTCGCTCAGAGAATATTAATTTTTTTTTTTAAGGAGTCAATTTTAATCTAACAAAAATTTGAAGTCCGTTTTCACTATATTCGTTGTTACTTTAAAATATAATAAAGAACGTACGTTATGGGGAGTAAAGAAATTTATTCGCGTCTCCAAATTCTCATATGGGTAGGCTCAAAAAATTCCTGAAAATACAGAATTTTCCCATAGAAAAGTATTGGGTTTCTGTATGAAAAATCAAAACCAATTAATTAAATCTCTCAAATTAAAAACAATAAAATTTGCTATATAATTAAATTTTATATATATTTTTTTTTAGTTATTTAATAATTTCGTATACTTAAAACAAACAAATTTTTTTATTGACATAATTTAATAAATAAAAATTTTACTATTAAAAAAAAAAAAAAAAAAACAACTCATTTCAAATTTATTTCATTAAACTTAATGACTAAGGATATTTAAAAATTTGCCGTGATTACACTCATCACACAACTTTAGAATGGCGTGATTAAGCTCATCACCCAACTTTAGGATGGCGTGATTTAAGTTCATCACACAACTTTAGAATGGCGTGATTTAAGTTCATCACACATCTTTAGAATGGCGGGATTCAAGTTCATCACACATCTTTAGAATGGCGTGATTTAAGTTCTTCACACATCTTTAGAATGGCGTGATTTAAGCTCATCACACAACTTTGTTTTATTGTAATTTGATAAGTCGCTAAAAAAAATGAATTCCAATCTATTTAATTATAATCAGAATTAAGAATAGTTATTAAAATTTCAGCTTTATGAATTTAAATTTATAAAAAAAAAAAAATGGATTAATAAATAAGTAGAATATTTTATGTTAATAATAACTAAACTGAAAAATGATATAAAAAAAAGGCTTAAAGAAATTTTGATTAGAATACAAAACAGAACAAATGAATATAGAAAAAACAAATGGAGTTTTTTTTTACTTTGACAAGAATTTCTTTGAATAGATGAGATTAATCCCGAAATCCTCCTGTGCGTATTTCTTGTTTTCTTGCGTTTTGTTACGTCATCTGCACTTCCTGCTTACTTGCTTAGCAGAGCTGCAAATTTGCTGAGATCTGCCTGCTACATAGCAATAGTTAGTTAGTAGTGCCCGCGCATTATTTTTTGTTTTTTTTTTCCCCTTCTTTTCGACCCCGGAGCGGAGATATTAACGCCCGAGGGGGCATTCTAGCCTGCCATCGATTAATTCGCAGACAAATGTGTCCTTCTCACCCGCGATTGGATTTTTGCATATTAGAAAGTAACTGGAAATTTATCTTATAGATCTTGTTTCTTTTTTTTTTTTCCTTATTTTATGAATTTAAATTCATCAAGCTCTAATTTTAATAACTACTCTTAATCTTGATTATAATTAAATAGATGAAGAATTTTGGAATTCATTTTTTTTAGTGACTTATTAAATTATTCAATAACAAGAACAAGACAAAGTTGTGTGATTAGCTTAATCACGCCATTCTAATGTTGTGTGATGAGCATAATCACGCCATTCTAAAGTTGTGTGATGTGCTTAATCACAGCAAATTTTTAAACCTATTCTTAGTCATGGTTATAGGAGACGTTGCTTCCAAGGAAATTAAATAAAAAAAAAAAAAAAAACTTTAATTAATCGTCGACTTTTCGGTCGCTAATCACAACCTTCATCAGAACGATTAAAAAACAGGATGTTGATTATTATTATTTTTTTAATTTTCATTGTCATTTTAAAGACAATAAATAATTTAACGAATCATATTACAGTGAGTGTCTTTGAATATAAGAAGCCCACTGTAATACATATATGATTCGTTAAATTATTTTCTATAAATTAAAAATAATATTTAATATCTTCTATTTTAAGAATTCTGATGAAGGTCGGGACCGAAACGTCAACGATTAATAGTTTTTTTTTTTTATTTGCTGCTACGTTTTTTATTTAAAGTCTACAGCCACTTTTAATCCTTTAATTATTTCTTATCCTAATAAAAAGGACCGTAAGTTAGTTAACTCAAACAAAAAATAAATAAATAAATAAAATTATTAAAATTAAAATTTTCTTTTTTTTTCTTGTAACTTGATATAATTTTTACCATATACAAAATATGTCTGTATTAGTTAATGAAATATGAGAAGAGATTATTTCTGTCTACACAAACTTTGTAGTCCCACATACACCCTTTTTTTTTTTTTCAACAAAAAGCTCGCTCCAAATTGGTTCAAAGTGAATGACCCACTAAATGGACAGTTTTGTCAGATACCATTCCATTATTTGAGTTCCTAGAAATTCTACCTTTAAAAGACAAAGAGTAAAGATAATGTCAAAAAAAAGAGTACAATTTTGACCCTTGGAATAAGGATTCTATATTCTTTTGTTAATCAACACAACTTCGTTTTACTTTGACAACTTAACAAATCCTCTTTATAAGAAAAGCATCTTTTTTACTAATCGCATCGACGCCTTTATATAACAAATAACGTCTTTTTTATTAAATTTTTTTATTTTTTTATTTTTTATTTAATATTATCCCCCATCTTCAACCGGATATCATAATTATTTTGAGGTTGTTGGATCCTTCCCTTAAGCTCTCAATATATTAACCTAGTAAGCTTAAAACGCATTAAACGAGCCAAAACGTACGAATCTGTCGAGCCTAAAACTTTGCTTCTTTGCTCACTGCAATCACGCACTTGGAGTCGCGTTGCGTGACGCCTGGGCGAAAAATTACAAATTCTCCACATCTATATGTTATATATTAGGAGATTTCTTTGTCCATTTTTGTTATTACCTGTTCCACTTGCTTCACTATCAGGAGCCCCCTGCGGCGGACCCTCGCCTTTTCTTAATTATGAAAAAAAAAATTATTAATCTATTCCTGTTTACATTCATAGAATACATAAATGCAAAGAATACATAAATATTTCTCTATACATTTCCTATGGGAGAAATCGTAAATTTAGGAATTAATAACTCAAAAATTTATAGGAATTTCGGGATGAAAATAATTTTCCTGTAATCCCTAGAAGGTCCTCTTTAAGCATATAAAATTTCATTTCAAAATTCCAACGCTAAATAGATTGAGACAGACAGACAGACATTAACGAATTATATAAATAGATGTTCGTTAAAGGAAAAAAAAAAAAGAAAATTTTTATAACAAATTTTATTATTTTTAATTTGAGAGATATTAATTATAATAATTATTTAGTGATTTTATTTTTCAAAGAACCCAATGCTTTTCAAAGGGTAAAATTCTGTATTTTCAGGAATTTTTTGAGACTCCCCTTATGGAAATTTTCCTAAAGTATAAATTTGCATTTTGAAAAACGAGACGGTCAGACGAAAATTTCTAAACGCAAAAACTACTTATATCATTCCCTAATGTCCGTCTGTCTGTCTGTCACGCTCTATTTAGGCAACTTCCCACTGGAATTTTGAAATGAAATTTTTTTATGCTTAAAGAGGACCTTCTATGGGATTACAGGAAAATTATTTTCATCCCGAAATTCCTATAAATTTTTGAGTTATTAATTCCTAAAGTTACGATTTCTCCCATAGGAAATATTTATGTATTCTTTGAATGAATGTAAACAAATCCTCAAGCAGGCACTGGATTGGAATAAATGGAAAAATTTCTATAAGGGTAGTCTCAAAAAATTCCTGAAAATACAGAATTTTACCCATTGAAAAGCATTGGGTTCTTTGAAAAATAAAATCAATTATTATAATTAATATCTCTCAAATTAAAAATAATAAAATTTGTTATAAAATTAAATTTTCTTTTTTTTTCCTTTAACGAACATCTATTTTATAGTTCGCTAATGTCCGTCTGTCTGTCTCGATCTATTTAGGCAATTTTCCGTTGGAATTTTTTATGCTTAAAGAGGACCTTCTCGGGATTACAGGAAAATTATTTTCATCCCGAAATTTAAATAACTTTTTGAGTTATTAATTCTTAAAGTTACGATTTCTCCCATAGAGAAATATTTATGTATTCTTTGAATGTAAACAAATCCTCAAGCAGGCACTGGATTGGAATAGTAATAATAATTAACGGCGGGTCCGAGCCAGCTAGCGGGAGGCGAAGACCGCTGAAAGCGGGCGCCACGGCTAGTTTTATATATAATTTATAAAAAATTAGAAATTCATGACCATTCAATTTCTTTATTATTGCAAAATAATTTATTGATATTAAATATAAATCAATTGTATTTAAATTTTATATATACATATCTTCATTGACCTTTTAAGTATATTTGATTAATTTTAAAAAAATTGTGCAATTAAAGTTTAATGACTTGATGATGATTTATTTATTTATTTTTTTTGTTGTGATTATTCTTAAAACGTTGTTCGTTCATCTAAAAGATTTTGCATAAGGACTTGTAAAAAAAAATCTTTTTTTTTTGCTTGTAATGACTCATAAATGCATCACTAAACTAACATTTTTCAACCAGATGAGACTTTAATATTTATTTGACTCCCAAAGAGTTGATACTTAAATGAAATAAACAGGAACAAATAAAAAAAACAAAAAAATAATAATTTTATTTAATAAATGTCAGAGAATATTCATCGTTTTCGGTTTGTTTGTAAACATCGATTAAACCCCACATTCTTCAATTTTGTTCAATTTTTGCACATGTTATGCAGAATATGTTGTCTGTTTATAGAAGATATTCGCACAATTCCAAGCAGACTCTTCATATTTGAGAAATCTGTAAAAAAGTTGAAATTTTTTTTTTTTTCTGTAAATATAAATAAATAAATAATTCTTTTATCTGTATCTTATCTTAAAATTATCTCAATTGCCACATTTAAATATATATCTTGAAAAACATATAACCAAGTATTTATTAATTTAATATATATCTTGTTTTTTAACAAAAAAAATCGACGACGAAACGAAGTTGCAAAACTTTCTCGATTTTTCCTTTTTGTTTTATTGCGAATAACTTCTGAACCACTGAATGGATTGTCATGACTCCAGGGCTAGAGAACATTGCCTTAATTATTAAAAGAAAATGACAAAAATATTCTTAAATTCATAAAATCTATTAATAAAATTTTTCCTTAACTGTGGTATGTATGACGTTTCGGCCATTAATTCTGTGGCCTTCTGCAGCTACAATTCGATTAAGATTACAAAGGATCACACATGTAATAACCTTCTCCTGAAGAAGGCCATAAAGCGAATGGTCGAAACGTTGTAATTTGTACAAATAAACAACAATTAACACCGAAAAGAAAATTCTTTTATTAATGATAACAACTCCAAAATTCAATGTTCTGCAGTTTATTCGGTAGATCCAATTAAATCGTAGATTTATTTATTAATTCCAATAAGGGCCTCTATCTGCAACTTCCAGAAGCACAGTAATATTCTAAAGGTGTGTTTTGAGCTTATTCACGCCATTATAAAGTTGTGTGTTGAGCTTATTCACGCCATTCTAAAGTTGTGTGTTGAGCTTATTCACGCCATTCTAAAGTTGTGTGTTGAGCTTATTCACGCCATTCTAAAGTTGTGTGTTGAGTTTATTCACTCCATTCTAAAGTTGTGTGGAGAACTTATTCACACCAATCTAAAGTTGTGTGTTGAACTTATTCACGCCATTCTAAAGTTGTGTGTTGAGCTTAATCACGCCATTCCAAAGATGTGTTTTGAGCTTAATCACAGCAAATTTTAAAACCCATTCTATCTATCTATTAAAATTAAATAAAAACTATTAATTCTCGACGTTTCGGTCGCCAATCACGACCTTTATCAGAAAAAGGAAACCGGTAATAATTTACCGCTTCCTACGGGCTGATTGACTTCTCGGTTTAATATCTTTTTAAGTCCATTTAGGATTACAAATTTGCCAAATCTCATTCTAATCGGCTGAATAATTCTAGAGATATAAGCATAAAATCTCAGTTTATTGAATTGTTAGCTTACTGAATCTCGTTAACCGTAGAGAGCCATTTCTTTTGAGTCACCTTTGAATAAATTGATAATTAACATTAAATAAATATTCATACCGTACAGTACATACTTTTTATTTAAATAGTTTCTAAAAACAATAAAAATTCCAGAATTTTTAATTATCAATTATTAGCAGAGAGAAAACTATATAATAAGAGAAGATTTCATCCTTTGACAGGATCTGTAGTTAAAAGACCATTAAATAATAATAAAAAGGTCCATTAAAACCTCCTTGAGAATTTTTCACGCTTAAAAATAATTCATTCATACCTCGCCGAAAAATAAACACATTTCAAAACATCAAATATCAAAAGGAAGAAATTTTGATATCAAAATTATTATTTTTTATATTTTAACTAGCCGCGTCGCCCCTCTGGGCCCCCGCCAGCTGTGCCAGCAGTGCGTAATTATTACTACTATTCCAATCCAGTGCCTGCTTGAGGATTTGTTTACATTCAAGATGCAAAGAATATTTCTCTATGCATTTTCTATGGGAGAAATCGTAACTTTAGGAATTAATAACTCAAAAAGTTATAGGAATTTCGGGATGAAAATAATTTTCCTGTCCTCTTTAAGCATATAAAATTTCGTTTCAAAATTCCACCGGCAACATAGCGTGACAGACATTAGCGAATTATATAAAAAGTCACTCGGCTACTGAGGCTATTTTGACTTTTGAGAGTACAATTAAATTTCATTTTATTAATAAATAAGTAGCGGCTGTTCAACTTGTTGCTGGGGTGGGAGAAGGGCTTATTTAAAATTGTAAAAATAAAATAAAAAGAACGGTCCATTAAAACAAAAAAGGGTTGGATGACTTGGACTTCTGGTGGAAATAAGGAAAAAATTAATTTTTTGAATCTATCAATGCACAAAGGAACCAAGCGCCATTATTGAGATAAGAACGCCATCTTGTAGGGAAAAAGAAGATCCAGTTCTTTATTTAAATCACAATATTATTTCTCTGTGTCCTTTTTTGTATAAAACACTCATCGCCATTGGTTTTGTTTACAATTGAGAAAATGAAATGCCCCTTATCTCAGATTTAGGTTAATGGCGCTTGGTTCCTTCATGCATAACATCTTTCAAATATAGGGTCGAAAATTTGCCACTCTCTCTTGGTCCCTCCCGTTGGAATTTTGCACTTTTAAAGAATTCTTTATGGGGTGTCCCATAATCTCCAAATGGGGAGAGCTCAAAAAAAAAAAATTCCCAATTTTCCCATTAGAAAACATTGGGTTCTTATGAAAAATTAAAGCTAATTAATTTGAATAATTAAATCTCTCAAATTAAAAATAATAAAAATTGTTATTTAATTAAAATTTTCTTTTTTCAAAAAAGGGGGTTTTTTGGGGGGGGGCGGCCCCCCGGGGGGTGGGGGGGGAGGGGGGGGGCCCCCCCCCCCGGGGGGGGGGGGGGGGGGGGGGGGGTTTCTATAATGATAATAAAAATAAATTTTCTGTTAGGATTCATGATTAAAAGGCCAAAAACCCCAATAAACAACTAGGTTATATGAAGTTTATTCTTCAAATTTCTCATCACCAATACTAAATTATTTTTTTTTTTATTCTCTATTTTGGTACTAAAAATTATATTTGACGTCAAAAATACAAAAAAATAAAATCTATTATCGTAGATTGAGTGAATTTATAAATATTTTTTTTTTCCGAAACCTTGCCTTTAGTCAGCGCCACTTAACACACAGACAGACCGACAGACAAAGTAAACAGACATTCTTTTATTTATATAGATAACACATATTGAATGCATAGAATTAATTATTCCGTGAAGCTATCAACAATTCTTGTTCAACGTATTTGTTGAATGTAAAAAGGAAAATTTCTTAGTCTAATTTGGGAGGTGCTCAAAATTTAAATACAGAATTTCCTGCGCAATCAAAACATTGGTCTTTTTTACTTTATAGAGAAAGTATTATCACTTTAAAGCATGAAGGAATTGAGCTATGAGGCTGAAATTTTATATTTAAGTTCGGCACCTCCCGAGAGTGAAAAAATAAGCTTTTAAACAAAATCAGACAAAAAGTACTAATACTTTACTGATGTACTTTTTCATTTTTTTCCGATTTCCTCAAAATTCGCTTTAACGATTTTGATTAAAAATCAAAAATCAATTATTTTCTAGATCGCTCTTTAAAATGTATATTCTCATTTTGCTCTGAAAATTGTTTGAAGCACACTTTACTCTTGTACTTCATAGGAGAAATGGTTGCCATGGTGACAAAATATCGGTGGAAACTAAACATATGTCGACACAAAAAAAATCTGATGTGACAAGCACAGAACACAACTTTCTCTTACTGAAATTTATTTATTTACTAGAACCAATTTTTTTTTATATACGAATTCAATGTGGAGTTATTAATTTTGTCATTTATTGTATTTCTCCTAAAATTTTATCCCCAGGACAAAGTCCCGGTTTACCCTTTGATAAAATTAGATTAAAAATATTTTTTGTTCCGTTATCGATAAATGAATAAGATTATAATAAAAATTTCTTTTTCAAAAAAAAAGATAAATATTGATATTATTTTAGAATAATAATAATATCGGAACAAGTACTTGGGTATTTATATAACTTTAAAAATACTTCTTTTTTTTAATTATTAATAATGAATTCCCGACCGAAATAAAAAGTCATCATTTGCATTTAATTGCAGCGCAATGCAAGTAAATATAAAATACATGCACAGAGGATAGTGTGAAGTTCGCATATGCTTGACACGTGGAATCCAAAAGGCACCAATGTCATCCTATCTGGAGGGCAAACAAGAAAGAACCTCTCTACATTCACAATTACAAACACAACTGCAAAATTTCTTACGTAACACACAATTTACGTAGCGTTTATTTATTTACTACACGTGGAAAAATTGTAAAAGTTTTCTCGCCTTGGCTGGCTGACTGGCTGGAGTTGTGTTGCGTCACGTGGGACAACTTTTTTTTTTTTTGATAAGAAGGCAATAAATTATTTATTTTTTTTTTTTCGCCTGGTAGGGGCTGGAAAAGCGAAATTTCGACCCAAATATTAATTTATGTATTCATGAGTGTCGAAAATGTGCAAATATCTCAAAAATATGCGATATCCAACGAAATGAGCTTTCAAATAAATTTATTAATTCGCGACCAGGGGTGGACAAAACGTCGATGGACAGACATTTTAAATAATATACTAAATTAATTTGAAATTGCTTTTGTCTACAAAAAATTCAGCAGATGACGTTGAAAAATTAAAATTAAAGTATATTGTATAAAATAGTATTTAATATATTATTATCAATAAAATTCTTTTTTAATTTAACCCATTTTTCGAAGTCAATCGCACATAAATAAGAAAAATCTGGTGTGACTGGTCGCACAGCACACAACTTTCTCTTACCTTCGGTAATCGAAAGTTGTGTTCTGTGCTTGTCACACCAGATTTTTTTGTGTTGACATATGTTTAGTTTCCAACAGTACGGTACATTCGAAAAATTTATAAGAATGGGAACATATTTATATTTTGTTACCATGGCAACCATTTTTCCTATGAAGTACAAGAGTAAAGTGTGCTTCAAACAATTTCAAGATCAAAATGAGAATATACATTTTAAAGAGAATCTAAAAAATAATTGATTTTTGAATTTTAAATAAAATCATTGGAGCGAATTTTGAGAAAAACGAAGAAAGCTGAAAAAAATGCATCAGTAAAGTACTAGTACTCTATGGTCGATTTTGTTCAAAAGCTTCGTGTCACGTCCCATGGGGGTGCCTAACTTAAATATAAAATTTCAACTTCCTAGCTCTTTTCGTTCTTGAGATATTTTGTTCACAGACAGACAGACACACAGACAGACAGACCATGTCGCGAAAACCACTTTTTTGGATTCAGGGGACCTCAAAACGTGAAGATCCATCAAAATCTCGACATCGAATTTTTGACATGAATCCAATACTTTCTCTCTATATATATATTACATATATACATAGGTAAGAGAAAGTAAAATTTTCCCATATATACAGGAATGGCTCAAGAAATATGATTCTTTTATAAATTAGAATTTTAGAATTATTCTATTATTTTTTAAATTTTATTCCGCAAATGCACAGCCACCAGCGAGTTTATTCTTTTCTATATTATATAGTACTGTAGATGATATTATTTTGCGATATGATCTTGAACGTTTCTTTACTTTCTTTACCTATGTATACATGTAATATATATAGTAGAGAGAAAGTATTGTTCATTCAAAAATTCGATGTCGAGCCCCATTTTGATGGATCTTCACGTTTGAGGTCCCCTGAATCCAAAAAGTGGTTTCGCGACATGGTCTGTCTGTGTGTGTGTGTGTGTGTGTGTGTGTGTTCAATTTTAAGCATGAAGGAATTGAGCTACGAGGTTGAAATTTTATATTTAAGTTAAACACCCGGGACCGAAAAAATAAGCTTTCAGATCAAAATCGGCCAAAGAGTACTAGTACTTTACTGATGCACTATTTTCAGTTTTTTTAAAAGATTTTCTCAAAATTTGCTGTGATTGTGAATTTGCAAAATTCAAAATGTCAATCATTTTTTAGATTCTCTTAAAATGTATATTCTCATTTATGCAATTGAAATCTTCTGAAGACCACTTTACTCTTGTATTTCATAGGGAAGATAGGAGAAATGGTTGCCATGGTAACAAAATATAAATATTTTCCCATGTTTATAAATTTTACATCTGAATTCATATGTTCCGTATTGTCGGGAACTAAATATATGTCGCACAAAAAATCTGGTGTGACAAGCACAGAACACAACTTTCGATTACCGAAGGTAAGAGAAAGTTGTGTGCTGTGCGCCAGTCACACCAGATTTTTTGTATGTAACCCATAACCAGTTTCGTAGTAAATGCGGACGAACATCATCCGAAGGGGCTGAAACTATTTTTTACTTTCTCTTATTAATATTTAGAGAAAGTATTGGATTCAAGTCAAAAGTCGAGATTTTGATGGATATACACGTTTTCAGGTCCCATGAATAAAAAAAAAGTGATTTTTGAAAGCTACGAGGTTTAAATTTTATATTTGGGCTAGGCACCTCCCTGGAGCGTTAAAATAAACTTTTAAACAAAATCGGCCAAAGATTACTAATACTTTACTAATGTACTTTTTCCAGTTTTTAACGATTTTCTCAAAATTGGCTCAGAACGATTTTGATTAAAAATCAAAAATAAATTATTTTTTATATGCTCTTTAAAATGTATATTCTCATTTTGCCCTGAAAATTGTTTGAAGCACACTTTATAGAAGAAATGGTTGCCATGGTAACAGAATATAAATATTTTATATCTTGAATGCTAATGGATATGTCAACACAAAAAATCTGGTGTGACAAGCACAGTACGAAACTTTCTCTTAATGTGCGACCAGTCAGTAAATTCAGGACACCAAATTCTTCCTTTCAAACATTCCTGAGAAATGTTTTTTGATTATAAAGGCGAATTAAATTAATGTGCAAATTATGCAAAATATAAATCCCCCCTCCCCCTTTCATTCCGGAAGAGTGGAATTTCAGAAAAAAAAAAAAATTTGCCAGCATGGGGGTTCCCATCTTATATATAATACTTGTTAGTTACTTCGACACGAGGCGTCATCGTTGACTTGTCTTTTATTATTATTTTTTTATTTAGTTAGCGAAACAACTTAAATGCGATTCTCTATCAGCTGAAAGAGGCACACACGTGCCGTACTATCTGAAAAATAAGCGTTAATAAACAGTAGTTATCAGCAGAGAGTGAGACAACAGGTGCCTTTTTATTTTTTTTTTCATGCCATCATAGAGTATATTAATACGTATTCTTTATTAATTACAAAACATTAAACAAATTTATACAAAGTTGTTATTTTTGTTTATAATAAAGTTGTGGTTTTAAAGTATATAACTCTGACTCTGATTCGGGCCCACCTACGGCAGACCCTCTCCTTTAATTTCATATCTTGATCTTTATTAATATTTCCTTTCAAAATTCATTGTATACTAATTACTAGCCTATATAAAGTATTATATTAATTTCAATTTCATTATTTATTTATTATTATTATTTTCTATAATTGTCAATTAAAATAAAAAATTTATTTATTTATAATTTTTTAATTGGGATATTTAATTTTTTTTATTTTATTATTACAATTGATTAATTAGCTTTGATTTTTCAAAAATACCCATTGATTTTCAATGGGGAAATTTTGAGCACCCCATATAATTTTTCCTGTACTCTTTGAGGATGCAAAACCTCGTTACGGGAAGTTACTCATACAGACAGACGGACAATAGTGAATTAATTGCTAGTATTATTTTATTTATTTATTTAAAAGAACTTTCGCATAAGGCCCACAGCTATAATATAATTCTATAATTGTCAAATAAAAAAAAAAATTTCAAAAAAATAAAATTAAATATACAAATTAAACACTTGGTTATTTGTTTCAAAGGTTTTATTAATTAAAAAATTAACACTTGTTATGAGAACCAAAGATCAAACGATTTTAAATCTTATTTTCAAAAAAATAAATTTAATTATAATAATTTTTTAATTGAGAGATTTAATTAATTTATTTTATTATAACAATTAATTAATAGGCTTTAATTTTTCAAAATACCCATTGCTTTTCAATGGGAAAATTTTGAGCTTTCTCAAATAATTTTTCGAGGCTTCGTCCTCCTGAATGGCAGTCCCACCTACGGCAGACCTTCTTCTTTCATTTCATATCTTGGACCTCAAAATTTGGTCCAGGCAAACAGTCATTAACTAATTCTCCCAGCCAATTTTGTCACAGATAGTATATTTCCATGATATACAATTAAAAGAAAAAAAATTAATTATAATAGTTTTTATAATTTTTTAATTGAGAGATTTAATTATTTTATTTAATTATTACAAATAATTAATTAGCTTTACTTTTTCAAATTACCCATTGCTTTTCAATGGGGAAATTTTGAGCCTCCTTAAATGAGGATTATTTTTCCTGTACTCTCAATAAGGGTGCAAAACCTCATTTAGAAATTACGGGAAACAGACAGACGGACATTACCTAATTATTCATATTTACTTAAACAGTTTCTATAATATTTTTAAATTATAACTTCTCGTTAATCAAATTTAATAAGACTTTATAATCGCCCTCAACTCAAAGCTTTGAAAATTATTTAAGCCTTTTCCTCTCAAGTCTAATGGAAAAAAGAAAAACAATTAGTAATCGAGCTTCTAGCTCTTCATTCATTCATTGAATTCATTCAAAAAATCCCAAATAAAGATCGTTTGTAGTATATTTATAACCCAGCCAGTCGTCGTCCATTGTGACTGTAGATTTACCGAGATTGCCGCTTAAGTGAACTCTCTTAAAAAGCCTCATAAAATCTGCCATTTGCCCCAAATAACTCGGGTATATATATGGGTTTTCTTTGATTTTTTTTTTTTTTTTTTTGTAAAAGATTTCTTTAACAAGATGAAATAAGATTAACTAACCTGGACCAGACATCTTTATATTTATTCTTTGAGTTTTGACCAAATTTCTGTTTTAATTACTTTCTCTTACCTATATATATGTTAATATAAATATAGAAAGATTTGGATTCATGTCAAAAATTCGAGATTTTCATGGAAATACACGTTTTGAGGCTAATTAAAAGAAAGTTAAAAAGAGTGACGAGGTTGAAATTTTATATTTATATTAGTCACACCACTAAGGTGAGAAAATAAGCTTTTGAACAAAATAGTACAAAGAGTACTAGTACTTTACTGATATAATTTTTTTAGTTTTCTCAGGTGTGTGGACATTTTTGACCATGAAGGAAATGAGCTAGGAGGTTCAAATTTTAAATTTAAGTTAAGCACCTTCCGAACTCGTGTAAATAAGCCTTTAAACAAAATCGACCAAAAAGTACTAGTACTTTACTGATGTACTTTTTCAGTTTTTTTTCGATTTTCTTAAAATTCGCTCCAAAAATTTTTTTTTAATTCATAAATGAACTATTTTTTAGATGCTCTTTAAAAAGTATTAAGTGAAATTCTTTGTTGAAATCGTTTGAAGTACACTTTACTGATGTACTTTTTCAGTTTTTTGCGATTTTTTCAAAATTTGCTGCAATGATTTTGTTTAAAATTCATAAATAAACTATTTTTTAGATGCCTTTTAAAAAGTATATCAATGAAATTTTTCGTGTAAATCGTTTGAAGTACACTTTACTAATGTGGAAGCATTCGTAGCTCAACGCCATCTATGAATCATCGCGTGGTCAAGTTTGGAACTAAAGTGCTAAGAGCAACTAAATATATCTCGACACAAAAAATCTGGTGTGAACAGCACGGTGGGGTAAGAGAAAGTTGTGTGCTGTGCGCCAGTCACACCAGATTTTTTTTTAATTATAATATTTCGACGAAAACTAAATTTATATCGTCCCAAAAAAAATCTGGTATGACAAGGACAGAAGACAAATTTTGATTACGAGAAATTTTCTGTGCTGTGCAATCAGTCACACCTAAATTTTAATTAAAGGAGATTTTTTGTGTTTATTTTAAAAAACCGGGCTAGTATCTAAATTTAATCTTCGTTTGAGAGATGTTCGTGATTACCAGAGGAAATGTAATTACTACAAATGGTCCACGTGACTCCCCGTTCAAGGTCACATGACCTCGTCTTAAAACACGAGCATCAATCCTTTCCCCCCCGATGCGCAGCGGCCAGCTAATAATAATACTCTATATAATACTACGTACGTGTGTCCACCGCGTTTCGGATTTGCTATTTCCCAATAAAACAAAAAAAATGTGGTGTGATTGGACACAACTTGCGTTCTGTGCTCGTGTCGATTTTATTAGTTAAAAACAGTTAAGTTCAAGAGTAAAGTGTCCTTTAAACAATTTAAAGCGCAAAATGAGAATATACATTTTAAAGAGCATCTAAAAAATAATTGATTTATGAATTTTAATCAAATTAGCTGAAGCGAATTTTGAGAAAATCGGAAAAAACTGAAAAAGTACATCAGTAAAGTACTAGTACTTTTTGGCCGATTTTGTTTAAAAGCTTCTTATCATGTCCTATGGGTATACCTAACTTAAATATAAAATTTCAATCTTGTATCTCTTTTCATTCTTGAGATATTTTGTTCACAGTCAGACAGTCCCACATTTTTGAGGGAGCCTCAAAACGTGTCCTTAACTTAAATATAAAATTCCAACCTCGTACTTTATCTTGAACACAGACAGACTCACCTTTTTGGACCTAGAAAACGTGTATTTCCATGAAAATCCATGAATATAAAATATATATAGGTCAGAGAAAGTAATCATCACATTATATTTATTTTTAGATCTACCTTTTATTTGTTATCTACCAGTCTACTATTCCACTAGTATATAAAATGTTTTAATATAAGAAAATACTCTATATTTATTTTTTTTTTTTTACAATAAGTAAAAAAAGGCTATTCTAACTTTACTATAAAAATTTGCATATTTTGATAATAATTTTTTTTTTTTAAGATTATTTTTATTTAAAACGGCCGCTTAGATTGTAATTTTTAATATAACTATATATTTCCTCATTAAGATTATAAAAAAAAAAATATTGTAAAATAAAATTGTCCTATTTGAAAAAGAAAATCTTAGTAAAGGCCTATTCAAAAATATTATCATTGAGTTGTAAAATCAAAGAAAATTTAATTATATAATACATTTTATTATTTTTAATTTGAAAGATTTAATTATTAAAAATTAATTAGCTTTGATTTTTCATAAGAACCCATTGCTTTCCAATGGGTGAAATTTAAGATTTTTTTTGAGCCTACCCCATTTGAGAATTTGAGTTTATAATTTCACCTTGATCAAACAGACCGCGACATACAGACACTCGGCTATTATATTGATATATATAGATTAATAGAAAATGTATTGCTGTACATAACTTTTTTAAAAGCGTCAAGAAGAACTCATAATTGGTTGTTTATTTTTTACTTTCTCTTACCTTTATATATGTTAATATAATAAAGTATGTTCAAAATTTGATTCTGAAATTTTGATGGAAATACACGTTTTAAGGTCCTCTGAATCCAAAAAAGTTGTCTGTCTCTGTTCGATTTTAAGTAAAAACGAATTGAAAATTTTATATTTAAATTAGCTACCTTCCTGAGTCGTGAAAATAAGCTTTTAATCCAAATCCACCAAAACGTACTTTTTCACTTTTTTTAGATTTTCTCAAAATTCGCTCAAAATATAAATATTTTCCCATGTTTATAAATTTTGAATTCAAATATACGGATGTCGACACAAAAACGGGGGGACAACCAAAGGTGTGTGCTGTGCGACCAGTCACACCATATTTTTTTGTCTTTTAGCATCTAGACCATATAACGGCTGATCGACACGCATCTTTAAAAGCCAAAATTTTTGAGCCCTGTTATGTGGGAAAATAAGTGATTAGAGGTATTTAATTAAGAAAATCAAAAAAAAAAAAAAATAAATAAAATTTCCTTAAAGTTCAAAGAGTAAAGCGAGTGATGACCTTGAAAATATTCAAATTTAATTACATGTCAAAAGCAGATAGTCAGGTAGAGTGTATTACTACACTACTTGTTCATTGTCATTATAAATTAATTATCCCCCACCCCCTCCCCTTACCCTCCCCCTCCCCTCCTCCTCACATGTGTGATCGAGATAAAAACACCTTCTTGGATAATCAAGGACCCTGAGTATGATCCTTAAATGAGATAGATGATGATTTTTTTTTGAATGATTTCCATGTCATTATGTCATTGAAATCTCCTTTAATCGCGACCAATTCCAATAAAAAGAGATAAACCCAACGACAGCGGCAGCTTATCATTTAATCCTTTTGGTATAAACCTTGGTTCGTTATCAGTAGCTCTATCATTTGCCCATTACCCCCTTCCCCTCCTCCCTTCCCCTTCCTCTCAATACAAACATTTATCTCTCTCAAGATAGTCAAAGTGTATGTGTACTTGCCCATTGGTCTGTTTATTCTTCATTGACAATTTTTTTTTTTTTTTATATGTATCCATGTAATTTAGAAATCGAATATTTTATTAAAATAGATAATCTTTTTTTTTTTTTATTTATCCCAGTAGACACATAAATTTAATTTTATCAAGTGTTTATGGTTTAAGGTGTAATTTGAAGGAATAAAAGTATAATTTTTAAATTATACCTGTGTATATTACTACAAACACGTCTTTAATTAAAAGAAGTGAAACTTTTTTTAAGTAAGGGCTCAAAAGCAATTTTTACTCATTGGGTTTTATGTGGAATCGAAAATTCAAAGACCCTTTCTTTCTCACGTTCTTAATTTAAAAAATAAAAAATTCATTTTACAAACTAGAGAAGTGAAACTTATATGGAATAAATTTGCTAAACTTTTGAGTAATTCTTGCTTTAATCGGATAACGCTCAAACTTGCTTCAATATGTAAAGAAGTTTAACTTTCCCCTAGCGAAGGCATCAATAAATAATTAAAAAAAAAAGTTTCGCTTCAAAAAAAATCATCGCTAGATTATATAATTTCTAGGCTCTTCTCTAAAAAATTCTAAAAATATTCTATATATAACGAAGGGTCCGTATGTCTGTCACTCTCTGTTTGTTCAAATTTTGAAATGAAGTCTTCGCTCAAAAATGCAGAATTTTACCCATTGGGTTTTTATGTGGAATAGAAAATTCAAAGAACCTTTCTTTCTCACGTTCTTAATTTAAAAAATAAAAAATTCTTACTACAAACTAGAGAAGTGAAACTTATTTACTAAACTTTTGAGTACTTCTTGCTCAATCGTAACGCTTTAGCGGATAAATCAAACTTACTACAGTATTTAAAGAAGTTTCGCTTAAAAAAAAAATCATCGCTAGATTATATAATTTCTAGGCTCTTCTCTAAAAAATTCTAAAATAATCTATATATAACGAAGTGTCCGTCTGTCTGTCACTCTCTTGTTTGTTCAAATTTTGAAATGAAGAGTCTTCGCTCAAAAAATGCAGAATTTTACCCATTGGAAATCAATGGGTTCTATAAAAGGATAGGTGAAAAGTGAAGAAAATCTGGCTAGTTGTCCTCTGAGGATGATCCCAACCGGGTTCGAAACGTAACGTGGTGGGAATAAAATAATGAAAAACAACTAGCTGAGATTTTCTTCACTTTTCATCTATCCTTATTAAACTACCAGCTATAAGCCCTACGGTTATATAAAAAATCATTTTAATCCTCCCTATTTAACGACCCTTCGTTCCTCACGTCCTTAATTAAAAAAATAAAACTGTGTATTCTTACTAGAGAAGTGAAACTTATAAAGAATAAATTTGCTGGACTTTTGAGTAGGCTACCTCTTCCTCTCATTTGTTCAATCGAAATGCAGCGTTTCGTGGTTTGGTGGATATATCAAATGGCAATAGTAATTAAATCTCTCAAATTAAAAATAATAAACATAAATATATAATTAAAAAGTTTCTTTTGTTATGATTAGTTCATCTCTTTATTTTTCATATCACATTTATATTTTATAAAGATAAATTTTTATTTAAAAACGATAGTGGTTTGTTTGATCAATCTTTTTTGACCCCTATAAATGGATGTTTCCAACCAATGGGCAACAATGGGATGAAAGCAAAACAGGAATTTGCCTGATCGGGAACCGAAGTGTTTGAAGAATCAGAATGCATATTTAAATACAAACTGTCAAATTAAAAAAAATAAAGATCATTATGTAATTGTAATTTTCTTTTGTTATGATTAGTTATTAATTATTTAAAACGATAACCAATCCAACAATTATTCGTTACCTAAATATCTCAAAATTGATATTAATTCTACCGCTAATTAAGATAATTACAATCTATAATTATCTTTATTTATCTTTTAAACAATTTAAAAAAAAAAAAAAGTTTTTCTTATTTAATGATAAGACTATAAGCAAGTCAAACGTTAAATAAATAATTGACCAATAAATTAGATTTCGTTACTATAAAGTTTAAAATTTATAGGGCAAAATATATATACATGTATTATGCTTAATATTAATTCCACTTTTTGATATTACACTTAATAGATAAGTCAGTTTTATAATTTATCATTAAAATAAAAAAAAAAAAATAAGTAGGCTAAATAAATTTATAGCCATTTTTATTATGATTATAGGCAATGTGAGATAGAACCCATTACTTTCCTATGGGTAATTTTTTGTTTTTGAATATTAAAAAACAATTAATTATATAATGAATTTTATTGTTTTTAATTTGAGGGATTTATTAATTAAAATTAATTGAATTTGATTTTCCATTAAGAAGAAATAAAACCCAATGCTTTCATATGGGTTTTGAGCTTTCTTAACACTTTCATATGGGTAATTTTTTGAGCTTGAAAATTATTAATTTCGTTTTTTTTTTGTTTGTTTTCAGGTAAGAATCTACTGTCTATACAGCTCTGCATTAAACAACAAGTGGTGAGAATTATTTTTGATTTTTGTGCCTGGAACTTAGACAACCAAAACTCTTATGTTGTCTCATATGATTTTTTGGTTGTCTAAGCATCTCGGTTAATAGTAGAGCCATCGGGATAATCTAAGTCCGTGTGCTGGGAAGTCCAGGTTCGAGTCCACGGGGCTCAATCAAAACACAATTACTTATCTTATTTTCAATCTATCGATTTTGAAACTTTTTTTTTACTAATATTTCAACAACTTTTTTTGATTAATTTCGTACAAATCTATTTACCGTTAGTTTTTTTTTTAGAAGTGCCCATTAATTTTATTTTTATTAAAAAGATAAGATGCACTCGCTAACAAATAATTACGGTATTTTCTACTCGCATGGCCGAAACTTTTAGATTTGCACCAACCACCTGGGTGCTGTTAGATTAAAATCAAATCTCTATAATCCCTGGGATTCGAATCCCAATTCTTTATTTTGTACAGATGATGCCATCCATGTTCGTTTCTTCGCTATTATTTTAAATAGATATGAATTTAATTTTTAAATAAAAAACCCTCTTGAGTCCTATTTTCATACAAACTATTAAAGATAATTTTTCTTACGTATTGATTCTATTCCCAAGAAATAATTATTTAGATTTATCGGGAGAAAATTATAAATAATTAGGGCATATATAATTCCTCTATTTTTTTAGAAATAAAAAGGCTATATTAGAGAAAGAGAAATTTAATTGCATAATCAACTAAAAAAATATTCATTCCCGTACTAAATGATAAAATTGAATTAACTACTATACACATGTTTAACTAGTTTAGTGTAATAAATGCCGAAAAAAAATATTTATTTCATTGTTTTGGTTAGATTTTATTTTTTATTTTTGACATAATATCTCAGAAATGCACAATCTCATTAAATACTCAAATTCTCAAATGGGGAGGCTCAAAAAATTTCTGCATTTTCCCATAGAAAAGTGTTGGGTTTTATTTTTTCTTATTGGAAAATTCAAAGCCAATTAATTTTAATCATTAAATCCCCCAAATTAAAAACAATACAATTTTTACATTTTTTTAAAATATTAAGTTAAAGAGATCTATTTATCTCTTAAAGAATGAATATTTACCATATATGAATGATCTGAAAAACTACGGGACTTGATTAAGGTGGTCATCTGGATGACGTCCCGTAATTTTTCAGATAATTATATAAATATTCATTCTTTGAAATAAATAGATCTCTTTAACTTAATATTTGTTTAAAACTATATTCCTATGATAATTCCTTTCCAGATTCCCGTTTATTTACCCGAAGTGCTTTCGTGCACCAAGGCACACATCTCAAACCCAACCGGGCCGTAGCCATCTACCGACAACCCGTGAATTTCCTATCTTTAACTCCTCCTCCTGCGTTTGTTTCTAGCTAGTGAACTAATCCTTATTTCTGGTTCCTTTTATCCAACCCCTTTTATGTTATGGAGGATGTCCTAGTTGAGGAGGGACTCCCACAGCCCCGACTCCTTTCGAATAATCCATCACTAAGATGGAGCCTTCTTAACGTCCCTTCCACAGGACGAGATGCCACAGCTACTCCCTCTCCTCGCCTGGTAGTGAGATCCATTATTCCAATCCAGTGCCTGCTTGAGGATTTGTTTACATTTCTATGATAATTAAAGAAAAATTAATTATATAATAAATTGTATTGTTTTTAATTTGGGAGATTTAATTATTAAAATTAATTGGCTTTGATTTTCCAATAAGAAATAAAACCCAATATTTTCTTATGGGAAAATGCAGAAATTTTTTGAGCCTCCCAATTTGAGAATTTAATTAGATTCTGCATTTCTATTTCGTTTCAGAGATTTTATGTAAAATAAGAACCTAACCAAAACAATGCAATTTTTATTAAATAGACGATTCAATTTAAATAAATTTTATCGTTTAGTACGGGAATGAATATTTTTTTTTTAGTTCAATATGTAAATTTCTCTTTCTCTAATATAGCCATATCTTTAAAAGTATTAAAAAAAAAAAAAAAAAAATAGAGGAATTATTTATAATTTTCAATTTGTAGATTGGTATTGAATGATCCTTTTGTTGCTATTGTCAACTCAACAAGATTATTTTTAATTCTACTTGCATAATTAATTAAACAGAGAAGTTAAGCAGATCCTTTGAGATGGGGAAAAATTGAGCGCACCTACACACCCACACAGCCAGCACACCCGCCTATATTTAGTTGAACCGTTCAACCGACGACCGCCTCTTTGGGCTACTTGGCTGACTCTGACTTAGTGGGAGGCTGCTGCTGCCTTGGTATAGTGGATAGACCGGTACAGATGCATATATCCGTGTAGCTAAGGCACTTTGCCAAAAAATAGAAAAAAAAAATCAAATAAATATATCAGCATCCTGACTATTCCATAACACTCTAGTGACAAGTGTTCCAAAAGAATTGAATATGTTGCGGGGGGGGGGTGTAATTAGAAAAATTGCGCATCTAACATGTTGACAACAAGACAAACGAGCCTCGAAAAGAAATAAGCTTGTGTTTGTGTGTCTGACCCATATTTTTTTTTTGTCATGCCTATCGAAAAGCGGTCCTAATAATAAAATAAATAAAATTACGTCATTTTTTTGTTTATTATTATTTAATTCAACATGAATAAATTTTTTATATATCATTTAAGGTTAACGTATGACCTTCCCAATTCAGATGGTCAAATAGACATAATTTATATTTGTTTATTATCGCTGGAATAATAAAATTTAAACAGTAAGAGTGTTAATTGAACAGCTAATAATTTCATTTTAATTTAATACTCAAAAAAAAAAAATCACTTTTTTATTTTATCTGTTTTTTTGCAATAATTTTTTTAAAAATTGAAAATAAATAATTTTTTTTTTTGCTAGAATTCTAGATTAATATATAGTCTATAATAGATTTAGAATTAATTTATTCTCTAAAGCAGTGGTTTCCAAACTTTATGTTACAAAAAATATTTTATCCGCCCCCCCCCCCTCCCCCATTTTGTAAAACAAAAATTTTTAATGCTAAAAAATATAAATTTATATTAAAGCGTAGACAAAAAAAAAAATTTCTAGTCATATGCAGCCAAAATTATTATGACGTTTCGGCCATCTTCAGGGCCGGAGGTGAGAATAAATGAAATTTGAATTTTGAATGAAAATTTTCAATGAAAAAATGTCAATTTTAATCTTGAAATTAAAATTTCATTTATTCTCGCCTCCGGCTCTTAAGAAGGCCGAAACGTCATAATAATTTTGGCTGCATATGACTAGGAATTTTTTTTTTCATTAATTTCAAGATTAAAATTGACATTTTTCATTCAAAATTAAAATTTCATTTATTCTCACCTCCGGCCCTGAAGATGGCCTAGACTAGTGGCCTAAACGTCACAATAAAAGAAATAATTTTGGCTGAGTTTGGAAAATTGCTCTCTGTGGCTAATATTCGCGCCTCCCCTTAGACTAATCGCGGGCTAGGAAAACGCTGCTCTAACAGTACGTTCTTTGGACAAAACGTTTTTGCTTAAAACTGTTTTTTTTTTCAATGCTTTTCTTTGGGTCAACGCATACCGAGGAGGCAAATCTCATTTGAGCATGATTCAACATCATTGAACAAAATGTTTTACCATTGAGCGTTTTGTTCAATCGGTGTGCGTTGGCATTGAGCAAAACGTTTTGCTCTTTGTCAAAAGTTTTCCGAAAGTTTGCCATGGGGCTTAGAGAAGATATTCTGAATATTCAATTTTTGCGGGCACATTAAAATTCTTGTATAAAATTATTAAATATTAGTGATCAGTATTTCTTTACATTTCACAAAAAACCAATAAGAAAAAAAAAATATAGTTGAATGTCCGTCTGTTTTTGAAATGAAATTGTATCGTATTAATAGATAATAAAATAAAGTCCCGGAAAAATATGCTGGTACACCCATATATATATTCTCAAAAGGGAAGGCTCAATAAATTCCTGAAAATACAGAATTTTCCCATTGGAAAACACCGTCTTATAAAAATTTAAAACCAATTAATTATCTTAACAATTAAATCTCTCAAATTAAAAATAATAAAAGATTCTTATATAATTAAATTTTTTTTAATTTCTTAGGAATAATTTTAAAATATGATGATTTTTTTAAAGTTAAGTTTAAGAGGAGGATCCGCCTCGGGCGGGCCCGAGCCAGCTAAAGGGGATCTAAATCTGTGTTCATACAAGACATCCGAATCACAACAAAACCAGATTATATTTTTTTAATTTAAATAAATATATATTCCAAGGAAAATGATTGAATTTAAAATTAAAACAATGAACATTCACCTTTTCCGAACACACGCCATTCTATCAATATATACCGCGACCTTCCTTTACTATTTATTTAATTTATTAAAAAAAAGAAAAGAATATAAATTAGAGTACTTTGCCAAGGGAAGGGACGTCTTGATTTTTGAGATGTCCTAATTCCTATCTGCTCCTTATTTTTATTCTGAGTCATGTCCGCCATTATCAATTAAATATTTGTAGCTTTTTGTACCCATTTCTTTTTTTTTTTTATAGATTTGCATATTATCAAGTGAGAAAAAAAAAATTTAAACAATTATTTTACCTATTTATGAGGCTGAATACAAAAAATTTATGACACTTGCCATAAAATTCTGTCTGCTTTATTTATCCCTCTCTTCTTATATACTAATCATAAAATGGTTTCAATTGGCGAGACTTGGGATCTAAATACATCAAACTTGAAGAAAATACACGTTTTGAACTTGAAGATGTCGATCTTCAAAATGAGCTACGAGGTTGAAATTTTATATTTAAGTTCGATACCCCTCTGGCACGTAATATGAAGCTTTTGAAGAAAATCGGCCAAAGAGTACTAGTACTTTACTGATGTACTTTTTGAGTTTTTCGTATTTGTAACTCCTTTCACTTCACTGTTATTTGGCCGATATTATTTAAATATGACTTTCTCTTACCTATAAATGTTAATAAATAGAAAGTCATGTCAAAAATGTGATATCGAAATTTTGAGGTCAAAATGTGGGCCTCTCAAAATTGTCTGTATGTGTGGGTTCAAAAAAAGAAAATGAGCTACGAGGTTGAAATTTTATATTTAAGTTCGATACCCTTTTGGCACGTAATATGAAGCTTTTGAAGAAAATCGGCCAAAGAGTACTAGTACTTTACTGATGTACTTTTTCAGTTTTTTTCGATTTTCTAAAAAATTTGTTGCAACGATTTTGATTAAAATTCAAAAATCAATTATTTTTTAGACGCTCTTTAAAATGCCAGAAACTAATCACAAAAAATCTGGTGTGACAGGCGCAGAACACAACTTTCAAGTTGTATGCTGTGCGATTAGTCACACCGCATTATTTTAATCAGATTTAAATAAATAAAAATTTTCATTTCTGTCCTTGGAAATATCTAAATTCCGATAAGAAATGAATTATATTCTCATATAATATCGTTTTATTCTAATAAGAAAAATTTGTTGATTTAATCTCCTTTTTTTTTCGTTTAGCATAATAATAAATCGTGCCCAGGAATTCATTTTTTTATTGATAACCCATTTTCTTTATAATTTATCAATAAAACTTTATAAGTAAATAAGTTAGGCCTCGACACATGTGTGTGGATTGTCGGAATTACATCACATAATTATATAATAAAATAATAAAATATATTTGCATAATTATTATTTTCCTTAAGATATTTATGATGAAAATTAGAGTCAATAACTTTTCATTTTATTTTTTGCTTTTTTTTTTTTTTTTCTTCTTAATTTTAAAAACAAAGCATGTATCTGCTATTGTTTGTAGTACCCTATTAGAACAGCATACAACTTCGCTAATTGGGACTCTATTATGTGGGATTTTTTGAGCCTCCCCATATTTGGGAATTTAACTACCAAAATTAATTTTTTATTCTGTATTCTGTATTCTGGCTGCCTTCACTTTCCTGAAAATTGAGTTTCTTTAAAAAAATAAATAAATAAATAAATAATGGGACTTAATATTGTCCCTCACTGTACTTTCAAGTCCTCGGTAGTGGACCCCTGAACTTAGTCAACTGTTGAGTTTTATCAAGGAGGGGTTGCAGAATCAGAGACTGGCACCCAAATTTTTTTTTTTTATTTTATTAGGCCGACGTTTCGGTCTCGATAGAGGCCATCTTCATGCCATCTATAATGCCTAATGCAAATTATATATATATTTCTTAGGCACTGAAGAAGGCCCCTGTCGAGACCGAAATAAAAACCGGCTGCCGGTCTCTGATTGATACAATATTTTTATAATAAATCATCTTTTTTTAATGGAAAAGCAACTTGCCCAAGCACAATGCTCCACTCTGGAGCACATCATGCACTTTTACCTCCGACTGTACAGCAAAAAAAACCTTCTGTATTTGAAACTATGTGGAAAATGTTCATTTTATGGGTACGCGTTATACGGGACTATTTATCGCGCTATATTTTATTTACCTTTTCAAACTCCCAAAAGGGTTTCCCAATTATACGAAGACACAACAACACAAAAAAATCTGGTGCGACCTTTTTTTCCCCGAATTTATTATATAAAATGAATTTATTCTGAAATTTCAAAAAAAAAGCCGGAGGTTGGCAGCACTGACTATTATTATTTTACTGCAAGACTTTTAATTAAAAAAAAAAAAAAAAAATAAATTATATTAGAATCTTTATTATTTTTCATTTGAGAGATTTAATAATTTTTCATCGAACCCATTCCTTTCTTATGGGTAAAATTCAGGAATTTTTTGAGCCTTCCCATTTGAGAATTTTTCTAAACTTTCAAATACAGAAGCCAACGATTATTGCAATGAATTATATTTAAATAAATAAATAAATAAATACTTATAACTTTAAAATCAAACGCGTGTAAATTTACTTATCACCTACCAAGAAAAACTATAAAAAATAAAATTTATTGTTAAAATCTTAGTATAAATTTATTATTTGTAATCGAAAAGTTATTTTTTATTACCACAAAGTGTTATAATTTAATCTTAAGTGATGTGTTTGAATCATAACTGTATAATTTTACGATTTCATATATAATTCACTAGAAGATAGATCTTTTTTTATTGGGGTGGGAAAAATTGAACTGATTGGTTAACACATCTAGGCGTTTTTTTTTTCTGGTTGTCGCCACCACCGTGAGAGTATTTGCTTTCTATCTCGATTGCGTATTAAATAAATATTGACGGTTTGTATTTTAATAATAAAAAAAAAAAAAAAAAAAAAAAAAAAACCCGCCCTAGTAGCAGCAGCTAGAACCCCCCACCACTTCACCTGCCTTGCCAAAACCCTCGCTTGCGAATAAATTTTTTATTATCAATTTTTTATATTCTCTGTGAAATTGCATCGTCCTTTATTTGCTGGAGTTGTTACAATAAAAAAAAAAAAAAAAATGGACAAAATAAAATCGACGCTCAACGCAGTTCAATCACATACCAATAATTGTCAGGTTGTAAAATTAAATTTATTTCCATATAATATGTGGGAATAAATAAATTCTATTATACACTTTTAAAAGAAGAAAAATTATACACTGTTTTTTTTTAAATTAATATTTAATTAAAACGTGCACTAAATTTATTTATTTACTAGCCGCGCAGCGTGCCTACGGCGGGCTTTCGCTCTCATGGACCCCCTCATCTGGCTCGAGCCAGCCAATCCAGTACTTGAGGATCTCTCTATCCTATGTGGGAAATCGTAACTTTACCAATTAATAACTCACTCAAAAAGTTATAAGAATTTCGGGATGAAAATAATTTTCCTGTAATCCTTAGAAGGTCCTCTTTAAGCATATAAAATTTCGTTTCAAAATTCCAAGTTGACCAAATAGAACATGACAGACAGACATTAACGAATTATATAATAGAAGATTTATTTTACAATATTTCACAGATTTCTTCAATTATGAAGAGAGTGTTTAGAATTTTTTTTAAATATATTATATATAAAAATAAATAAAAAATCTGGTGTGTGTTTGATCATACAACTCACAACTTCACTTTTTGAAAGCTGTGTTCTATTTATAATGGGTGGAGATAGGCGGAAACGCCCAAGGGCCGCTAGTGAATGTGTGAGATAGTGTGTGTGTGTGTATGTGTGTGTGTTCTATGCAAGTCACACCAGATTTTTTGTGTGAACATATATATATTTTTTTAGGTAGTAGATGATATAAATATATAATTACATTTTGTTTATGAAGTACAAGAAGTGTGCTTCAAAAAATTTTAAGGCCAAAATGAGAATAAATATTTTAAAGAGCATCAAAAAAATAAATGATTTATGAATTTTAAACAAAATCATTAGAGAGAATTTTAAGAAATTCCAAAAAAACTGAAAAAGTAAAAAAAGTAAAAAGTAAAAGTAAAAGAATTAGTAAAATACTAGTATTCTTTGACTGATTTTATTTCTATTCTTATTTTTTACTTCTCAGTAGAGTACGTAACTTAAATATCAAATTTCAAACTAATATCTCTTTTCGTTTTTGAGATATTTCGTTCTCAAAACAGACAATCCCACATTTTTGTTCTTTGAGGGGGCCTCAAAACTTGTATATGGATCATATACATTTCTCCATATATATTTACACAGTGATTTGAACCCACAAACAGAAAAAAAAATTAGCATACAGACCTAAATCACACCACTATTTTAAACAATTTTTTTTGCTCACACCTTTATTATATTTTTTTTTTTTTTATATTAAATACTTTATTATCATTGACTCTTTATATAAAAATTAATTGAATATTCATGTTATATATATAATTTGAAAAAAAAAAAAAAAAAATCTGGGTGGCGCCCATATGAAAAAATCATTTTTCTCTCTTCTTTTACCTATACATATATATATTTTTCGAGTAAAAAGCAAATAATGATCTATGGTTATATTTTATTTATAATTTATTTTCTTTTCAACTAAATGGCATAAAAAGTTATTGCAAAAGTCTTTTGAAAACTATTTTCTTTAACAACCTATTTTTTTTTTCTTTTTTCGAAACATTAAGAAAGCACAAAACGAATAACTTTTTTTTTTTATAATTGAATTTAGAAATTTATATTTCTTTACCCAATACTCTAATAAATATGATAAACTCTTCATTTATCTTTTCTTCTGATAAAAGAGCAAATAATTCTCTCGCTAAATTGAAGCCAACTATTTTTTTTTTCTTTTTTTACATAACCCTCAGGGTTCACTAAAAATATCAAATCTACTTTTAAAAATCTTGAATGCTTGCTTCTCTCAAAGAAATTAAATCCAGTCTATATAAGATAAAAACGTTTATTAATTAAATATTAGTATTTATATTTTGTAAATTTTTTAAAATTCTGGTGTGAGTGATTGCGCAGTACACAACTTCAGTAATTGAAAGTTGTGTTCTGTGCTTGTCACACCAGATTTTTTGAGTCAACATATATTTAGTTTCCACCAATATATTAGAATTCAAGATGCAAAATTTATAAAAATAGTTATTCTTTGTTATCATGGCTCCTATTGAAGTACAAGTGTAAAGTCGGCTTCAAACAATTTTGAGGGTAAAATTAAAAAAAAAAAATTGATCTATGAATTTTAATCAAAATCTTTTGAGAACGTAAAAAAAAAAAACACCAGAAAAGAACAGTTCTGGGGGGGTGGGTTTTTATTTAATATTAAGTGCCAGTGGGGTAGGTAACTTAAATATAAAATTTGAATCTCGTAGCTCATTTCTTTCAAGCTTTATTTTGAACACACATATACAGAAAATTTTGAGGGACCCACATTTTCGGGCTTAAAAATGAACATACATATACAGAAAATTTTGAGGGACCCACATTTTTGGGCTTAAAAATGAACATACATATACAGAAAATTTTGAGGGACCCACATTTTTGGGCTTAAAAATGCCTCAAAACATGTTTTTGCATTTGCAATACTTTTTCTTACTATATATTAACATAAATATATACGTAAGAGAAAGTATTAAATGAATCTTAGTGGAAAATTACCCTAGCCGCAATTATTGAGGACAGTTTGAAGGAATCTTCATGAGATTAGAGATCCAAATTGACTAACATACTTTTATTGAGGACTCTTTTTTATTCTAATATTAAATGCAGATCATCTTTTTTTTTATTTATTTATTAAATGCATTCAAGATAAAGAAAAGAAAAACGTCATTCTTTTTTTTTTTTGAATTTTAAAGTATTACGCTATAATCTTTTTGTCACTTGGCAACTTTGTTGTTATATACTATCTAATTACAAACTCATTAAAGTAATTTCAATTCGCGTTATATATATATATAAAGATTTAAGGCACTTAACGTGGATATGTTCATTTATTAAATAACTAGCCCTTGGGCCCCCTGAATTTCCCTCCAGCTGGCTCGGGCCCGCCTGCGGACAAAATTTTTCTCTACGAAACGCACTTGCAAATGAAATTTGTTTTTAAATTTGGTTAAAAAAAAAGCTATACAGCTAGTTTTTATTATCAAAATCAAGAGCGACGTTTCGGTAACATCTTCAGAGCCTCGAGGTTAATGTCTGAAATCTCGCCAAGTTATATTAGGCATACACAATTGGTGTAAATCTTTTATTTATTATATTTATTTCAGAAAGAAGATGGTCCCATATGTTACCGAAACGTCGGTCCTGGTTTTGATAATAACTGCATTGCTCATTTTTTTTTTTTTTGCGAAATTTAAATATCAACATTCAGCTAAAAATTAAAAAAAAAATAAATTTACCCACATTAATTACTCTTGAAATATGAGGGAAAATATAAGAAAAAAAAATCTGAACCCGTCAATTGATCAATTTCAAATGGGTTGACCCATATGAAAAGTATTGTACAATTTTTTTCCCTTTACCACCGGCTATATTCAATCATTAGAAAATGTCCTTTCCTCAGGGCTTAATATTTTTCGAATTTTAAATATTCAATAAAATTATTTCCAAAAAAAAAAAGAACATTCGCTTCGGGAAAAACTTGAAAACAGAAAAAGAACATTTCACAATTTCGTAATATAAATTTTTAATTTATATTTATTTTATAAAGTTCACCAAAACGTTTCACGTAAGCAACAAATTATAAATTGATATAAAAATAATAATATTCATGAGAATTCTATTAAACTTTCTTTGCTAACGTAAATTAAAATCTTTTGATTTTATATTATTAAAAAGATAAAAGATAGATGAGATGAATATACTAAAAAATAAAAAAAAAGATGAAATGATGTCTAATAATTATTATTTCAATTACATTTTATTTTATAATTCTCAAAACGCTCCTGGGGATTAATCTAAAATTCGTTTGAGATAATTATTTTGTCTATAGGCACTGGCAGAGAGACCCGCCTCTTATCCCACATAGGTATTAATAGTATACCTTATAGGGAAATATATCGGGCCAATAGGGAAATACAACAGGACCTCAATAATCTAAACTTCACTTTACTTCGTAGTTTAATTCAATGGTCCAGAAAATTTACATAATTAATAACGAATCTATGCTGTATGTATATATGAGTGCCCGCTTGTATGTCTGTCACGCTCTGTTTGACCAACTTCCCGTTTTTGCAGAGCTCCTGAAAGTAGTGGGCCGCGGCCCCCTAGGGGGCCATGGATTATCCGCAGGGGGGCCGCGAAGAACCGATCGATAATGTAACAAAATTATTATTGTTAAATAAATATAAATACTTGGATTATAATTATAAAATTTCGATGTTGCATTGAAATAATATAAACTGTTATTGGCAAATTCAAAATTATAAATAGTTTTTACAAGGTTAGTTTAGGTTTCAAAAGGGGAAGGGAAGAAAATGAATTTGCCCATTGGAAAGCATTGAGTCTTTCCTTGCCTTATGGAAAATTAAAGCCAATTAATTAATTACCATAATAAAATAAAAAAATTAATAATAATTATTATTATTATAAATTTATTAATTAAATAAGATAATTAAAACTCCTAAATGAAAAATAATAAAAATTGTTATATAATTAAATTTTTTTTAAATTTTTTTTTCCTTAGAGAGATCGGATTGGATTAAGACAGACAGATAGACGGACACTCCGCCATTATATACATAGATTTCTTTTAAAATAAGAGAGTGTTATTTTTCAATACCCCCAGAGATATGTATTTTTATTGTTAATTGCCTGAAATAAAGGACAGAAAACTTGCAACGCTTGATTAAGAAAAGGCGTCCCGAATTCTGCGTTTCCATCTGCAACAAAACGAGTAAACCTCGTCTCACCAGAATGTCCGTCTAACTTCAGTATATACGTAAATTTATATAAACACTGATCCAAATGTTATCTTACAGTGTTCCAACAAATATTTTTTGACAATCTAAGGAATCGTATTCCCGAATCTCATCGGATGTATCGAAAAGCTGTACATGGATTATACGAGAGTTCAGGAAAAATACTCCAAATTCCTATATGGGTTGGCTCAAAAAAAAAAAAAAAATTTCCATAGAAAAGCATTGGCTTCTATGAAAAATTAATTAATCATTAAATCTCTCAAATTAAAAATAATAAAAATTGTTATATAATTAATTTATTTAATTCTTTTTTAATTAGATAAATAATATTAATATAATTTTTTGTTAAAGAGGATCTATTTATGTTTATATATATATCAGGTATGAAAGTTAAAAAATATATTTCTAACTGACGTTTCGACTTTGGTCAAAGCCATCTTCCGAGCTATAAACAACGAAAACAATAAATATAGTTTTACAATCATACATAAAATTTCATATTAATATTTATTTAAATTCGTTCAGTCCATTGATTGATCTTTGAATCCAAAGTACTTTTTTTTAATTTTTTTTTTTATTATTATTATTTCAATAAAAAAAAAAAATTTATTCAATTTCATCATGAGCATGCTGTTTGTTGTGTTTGTGGTGTTTCTTATTAAACCGATTTTGCTGAGATTGACAGGCAGGTGGGTGGGTATGTGCATTTCATTATGCATCCAATAAGTCATGTTTACCTGGGTGGTTGCGTTGCGTTGCGTTGTTTTTGTTATGACTGCACCCCTCGGATTTCAATGACTTGATCCCAGCCCCAGGTTGCCAATATGTCACGCTTCCCCCTCCCCCTCTTCACGTTCCTATGTTAATAAGGTATTCGCAAGCACCACCCTAGATAAGGTTTCGGTTAATATGCTTGACTATCAGTCAAGCAAATGACTTTCTTTTTTTTTTTTAATAAAGCCAACTTAATATTAAAAACTAATCAACTAGCTGAATAGCCCGCATACCGAGAGCATAGCCTAATTTGAATTGGATTCAAATCATTTTTATATATATTCTTTTTTTTTCAAAAGAGAACATCATTTCATCAAAAGAGTATAAAAATACAAAAAAAAAAAAAACCAAACAAAAGAATAATTATAAAAATTTTACATTATATTTATTAATAATACATATATAATTAGAAGATGGACAAAAAATTTATATATATATATCTCTTGTTTCAAAATATGAGATATGTAATTTTTATTTATTTATTTTTTTTCAAAAGGCTGTTATTAGAAATTATAAAAATTTATTTATTTTTATTTTTTCACTTTCTCTTAACTATAATATTGATATTCATGTCAAAAATTCGGGATTTTGATGAAAATGCGGCTCAAAAATGTGGGTCTCTCTATTTGTCAACAAAAATAACATGTATATCCATCAAAAATCAAATTTTATCTATAAATAGGGTAAAAGAAAGTATTATCTCAAAAACGAAAAGAGCTAGGAGTTGAAATTTTAAGTTAGTTACCCCCATGGGACGTAACACAAAATCGTCCAAAGAGTACTAAAACTTTTGTGTACTTTTTCTCAAAATTCGCTCTAATTTTGATTATTTTTCTTTTATTCATGTTGACACAAAAAATCTGACGTGACAAGCACAGAAGGCATTTCCACCAGATTTTTTTTATATTTAAAACTGCAGTTTTTTTTTGTCAAATGCTTTTTTAAGTAGGTTTGTTTCCGTCTTAAATGATCTTCATTAATAGGAAAATTCCAAAATTATTTAAAACCTGTTAGTTAAATTCTGGATTTTAATGAAAATGAGGCTCTAAAATATGGGTCTCTCAAAATAGTCGGTCTATTAACAAAATATCTCAAAAACAAAAAGAGCTAGGATGTTGAAATTTGATATTTAAGTTAGTTACCCCCATGGGATGTAACACAAAACTTTTTCACAAAATCGTTCAAAGAGTACTGGTACTTTACTGATGTACTTTTTCTCAAAATTCGCTCTAATTTTGTTTAAAATTAATTTATTTTTCTTTTTACACAAATAATCTAGAGTGAAGTTTTACCAATTTTTTTTTTTAATTTAAAACTTCATTTTTTTTTGTCAAATGCTTTTTTTAAGTAGGTTCGTTTCCCGTCTTAAATGATCTACATTAATAGGAAAATTTCATAATGCTTATTCAAAACCTGTTAGACCTGATAATGGTTTATTTAGTTGAAACAGCCATGAAATACTTTTACAATAAAAATTTCACACTTTTTTTGTTTTAGTTATGTAGTATTTTGTAATTTTAGTATGATGAATTTCCCATTAGTTAATAATAATAATAGAATTCCTGTTCACAAGGAAATCTAGAATATAGAACACACCTCATCCTGTCTTATATTCAATTCCGAATACGATAAGGGACCTGTAGCCTTGAGTAATATTTATTTATTTATTTACTTCAATTTGCCTTCCTGGAAGGTTGTGTTCTTCTCTCTCTCTCTCCAAGTGGGCCAGCGGCAGCAAGCAAGACGTCGTCTTCCAGCGCGCACAGTTGGGGCTGACACAGTTAGTCCAGCCTTCGCGAGGTCACACGCCCAATTCGGGCTACAAGACGAGGAGTGTGTGCGCCTCACCACGCCGGCGCCAGTCAACATTTCTCCCCCCCCCCCTTAGCATTAGATTTGTGAGAGGATCATGCTCTCTGCCAAAGGGGCAGTTATTAAATGACGTTTTGATCTCAATTTAGATTTTGGGAATTTTGATTAAAAGAAAATCTATATATATATAATTCATTAATGTCGGTCTGTATATTTGTGGAAATTTTGAAACCAAATTTTATATGCTTAAAGAGGACCTTCTACACATTACAGGAAAATTATTTTCATCCCGAAATTCCTATAACTTCTTGAGTTATTAATTTTTGAAGTTACGATTTCTCCAATACGTTATGTATTCTTTGCATTTATGTATTCTAAGAATGTAAACAAATTCTCAAGCAGGCACTGAATTGGAATAATAATAATCTCATAATTCTTTTTTTTTTAACACCACACTCACACACACATGCACACAGTCTTTTCGGCAACTTAGGCCATTTAAGACTTAACGATGCTCGTATTTATAATATATATACAGGCATTCTTATTTAAGCCATTGTATCCAAATAGAATAAATAAATTCATCTGATTGCCTGGGATCCAAACCCGCGACTCTTGGTATAGAAGGTTAGCACGCTAACCCATACACCTAGCCCGAGGGCATGTCTCATAATTAAGAAAAGGCTCTGTTACAGGCGAGTCCAGAAAAGCGGAGCCCGCCGTAATCGGACAGCGTGGCTAGTGCAATAGAAAAATGGACAGCTTTTTGGACTAGAAAATTGAAAAAGTTGTTGTTGTTCATGGAAAATTTTGTTGCTGCTAATATGGGAAATTCCCCTTCTCTTTCTTGGCTTGTGGACTCTAATCCATTTTTTTTTTTACTGTTTTAAACAAGTTTTTGTTGGCTCTATCTATCTTCTTTTATTAAAATGTAATACCATTTTTTCACTAGATTGTTTCCCAACTCAATCGTTACATCAAAACTCAATCAAATCCCGATCTCTGACGATGGTCCAAACATAGGATAGAAACGTTAGACAAGGGCTGAAAGGAAATTTGTTGATTGCAATTTCTTGTTTAGTTTATGGCGTCAATCATTTAAAAAAAATGAATATTTTCTTTCATCAGCTTTTCTTTTTGTTTTATTTTATTTCTAGTATAGATACATTTGATCAAAATACATATTTCCTTTTAATTAAAAGACAAAAAAATCTTGAATTTTAATTTACTAGCCGCGGCTCCCGCCTTCGCCTCCCTGGACCCCCCGCCAGCCGGCTCGGGCCCACCTGTAGCAGACCCTCGCCTTAATTATGAAAAAAAAAATTATCATTACTATTCCAAACCAGTGCCTGCTTGAGGATTTCTTTACATTCATAGAATACATAAATGCAAAGAATACATAAATATTTCTCTATACATTTCCTATGGGAGAAATCGTAACTTTAGGAGTTAATAACTCAAAAAGTTATAGGAATTTCGGGATGAAAATAATTTTCCTGTAATCCCTTGAAGATCCTCTTTAAGCATAAAAAATTTCGTTTCCAAATAGAACGTTACAGACAGACAGACGGACATTAGCGAATTATATACTATATAGATTGGCGGAAACTAAATATATATCGCCACACAACTTACCTTTGTTAAGAGCAAGTTGTGTGCTGTGCCCAGTCACACTTCCGGTTAACGCATTTACTCCAATTCTACAATTTGTTTGTAGTGTATATTTACTGCTTCATTGATTTTATTTATATTTTAGAGTTCTCTGTTGGTTACATCATAATTTACATCTCAAATATGAATAGACTTATAAAATTTTAATTAATAAAATAAATATTTGACTACATGCCAATCACAATTTGATGTTCCACTAAAATTTTTCTAATTTTAATGTTTTTTTTTTTTTTTTTTTTTTTTTACTAGTCAGTCAAAGCTGTTTTTATTTTAAATAAAAATCTCAAAAAAAATCCATTATCACTCTTTCATGTTATATTGAAGGAACTAACTAGGTTTTTTTTTCTCTCTCTCTGATTATATAATATTCGAATATTGATAAATATTATATAAGGTTTTCATTAAAATACATCAGAATTTGTTTTATTAAATTCATTTGGGAAGCATATAGAAATCAATTTTGAGCAGAAAATTTATTATTTTTACGATCCTAATTGTCAAAATTTTCTGAATAACCACCTGCCTTCGGCGATCGCATCCCCGCCTTAAGCGGGCCCTCATATTTCATTAATCATGGAGCATAATTTTCATACAAGTAATTCATATAAATATACATATCAGGCTAATTAAAAAATTTAAACTTAAAAATATTATATTAAAAATAATATTTAATTAATTATATATCAATTTTCATTATTTTTAATTTGAGAGATTTAATTATTATTATAATTAATTAGCTTCAATTTTTCATTGGGCCAGAGATAGAACACAATGCTTTTCTATGGGAAAATTTTTGAGCCTTCCCATTTGAGAACCCATATATTTCTCCAAAAGCACAAAATTTTCACGAAAAGTTGATCAAAAAGAGCTTGACAGACAAACAGACACTAAAATTAAAATTAAATATTTATCACTAGATTATTTATTCCAAAGGTTTTATTATAATTTTAAAATTAACGTTTTCATTAAAGTGCATCAGAATTTGTTTTATTAAATTCTTTTGGGAAACACATAGAAATCAACTTTGAGCAGAAAATTAATTCATAAATATTTATTATTAGATTAATAAGAAAAATTTTTACGATCCTAATTGTCAAGGTTTTAAAATTTTATTTCCTAATCATTATCAATTCAAATTTTTTGACAAAGAAATATTATTCAAATAAAGCTTTTCTAATAATAACCGCCTGCGATCGGCAACCGCATCTAGAAAAGACCCCCTCCAGCGGACCCTGGTTTTCATTAATCATGGGGCATAATTTTCAGACAATTTATATAAATAAACATATCAAGCTAATTAAGAAATTAAAAATAAAATTTAATTAATTATATATCAAATTTTATTATTTTTAATTTGAGGGATTTAATTATTCAAATTAATTAGGTTCAATTTTTCATATGAACCCAATGCTTTCATATGGGAAAATTTTTGAGCCTGGAGATTTGAGAACCCATATATTTCTCCATAAAAGTACAAAATTCTCACGGAAAGCTCGTTAGCTACAATTAAAATTAAATACTCAAATTAAACACTAGGTTATATGTTTCAAAGGTTTTATTAATCATAAAATTAACGTATTTCGACAATTCCTTGTCATCATCAGCTTGATCAAATGTTTGAAACACTTAACCTAGTGTTTAATTTGTATATCTATATATAATAATAGTTAATTGTTCGTCTGTCGACGCTCTGTTTGAGAAAATTCCCGTTGGAATTTTGAAACGTAATTTTGCAATACTCGGATCCCGAAATTTCTATAATTTTTTTGAGTTATTAATTCCTAAAGTTACCATTTCTCTAAGATGTATAGAGAAATATTTATGTATTCAGTGAATGTAAACCAATCCTAAAGCGGACACGGGATTGAAATACTTTTCATAATTAAGAAAAGGCGAGGGTCCGCCTCACGTAGGTGAAGTCCGTCCAGGGCGGGTGAAGTCCCCGCCGAATGCGGGCAGCGCGGCTAGTTTAATTTTAAATTACGAAATGTTTAAATCTAAAGTCTAAATCTGACACTACAATTATAGTTTTATATATATATTAAAGCTTTTCCTAAGCTCATATACAACCCAATGCTTTCCTATGGGAAAATTTTTGAGCCTCCCGATTTTTTAACCCATATATTTCTCCATATTTTCCCGAAAAGGAGCAGGGCATAATAGACAAACAGACGGACACTCTGCAATTATATGCAACTCTCCCTTTTTGGTTGTAGGATTCCCCGTTCTTAAAATTAAATATTTCTTATATAATTTAGGAATTATCGCTTCTAAAATTTATTATAAGGAAAGGTATGAAATATCCATTTCTCGGAAGAGATCTTTTTTAAGGTCATCCCATCCTCTTTGTAGAAAATACCGATGATATTTTTGTTTAGTTTGAATTACGCGTTAATCCCACTTTGTACCTTATAATTTTTTGATTCTAAAGTAGATCATTCTATTAATAATGATAGCTTTAATTTTTCTCGGTAGTATCCATCATTTTCTCTCGGTTTCGATTGAGTTTGCATTTAAATTTTTTTTTTTTTTAATCCCCTCTCTCTCTGTCTTTGGGAGACTATGTCGTGGTTTTTTTCCTCTGTCCCTCTCTCTCTCTCAACTTGCTAGCTTGCTTAGGCGGTGGTTCTCTTTTTGCTTGGCCACTCAACCGGTTCTTGCCTAGAGCCCAAGAGAAACGCAAACGCAATCGACCTTGTGACGTCACTGATCAAACTTGGCCAAGAATTCTGTTACATACCTCTGAAGAACTCCTTCCTTGCTAAACGCCATATGATTCTGAGAATTTTTTTTTTTTTTTTTTTTTCTCAATCAATTTTAAATATTTTCACGAGCAAATTCTTAAAAAAATAATAATTTACCGAAACGAATTTTTTTTTTTTTATTCCTAATCTATCTAATTGTTTCAAAGTGTTTTTTTTTCTATTCTTTTTTTTTAAAGATGCATTCTTTATCTTAAATGGATTGCTACAACCACACCTTTTTTTTAACTGTCTGAAGAAAAAAGAGCTAAGACATGATTTCATTTTTAAATGGGCAGGCATTAGAGTTAAATGTAGCTTTTTTTTGTTTATTTTTCAAGGGTATGCTTTGATCATGTCAAAAATTTTGATAGGAATACGTTTTGAGCCCTTGTAAAATGTGGGACTATCTGTTTGTGAACAAAATATCTCCAGAACAAAAAGAGCTACGAGGTTGAAATTTGATATTTAAGTTAAGCACCCCACAGGCACGTAACACAAAGCTTTTGAACCAAATTAGCGAAAGAGTACTAGTACTTTACTAATGTACTTTTTCAGTTTTTTCCGATTTTCCCAAAATTCACTCTTTATGATTTTGATTAAAATTCATAAATCAATTATTTTTTAGATGCTTTTTAAAATGTATATTCTCATTTTACGCTTTAAATTGTTTCAAGCATACTTTACTCTTGTATTTTATAGGATTTTACATTTTAATACATCTGGTGTGAAAAGAGAAATATGAGTGCTGTGCGATCACTCACACCAGAATTTTTATATTATAATTAAAAGAAATAAATGAATAGATTAAAGACATATGTTCGAACGAATTCTTTAGCAATGATTAGTCTATTATATATATATTAAAAGACAGAATTAATTATGAAATGCTTCCTTTGACGCCAGAAGATTTAATCCCTTTACTGATGAAGATGTGACAAATTTTTTGGGAAAAAAGGACAAAAAGTAGTCCTTTCTTATAGAGATTCCTTGCCTTAATGGTCACGGAAGGCTGCGTGCGCGACGTCCTCACTCAGCCTCCAAATAAGGAGCAGAGTCAATGCCGACATCGCACTCAAATTTATCCCAATTGAAACTACTTTATCTATTTTTATATAATCTTGAATTGATCATTTTTTAATATACTCAAATGTTATAGAGGCCTACGAATTGTATTTCAAGTTCAAATAAAGTGAAAATATCATAATAAATATATAGAATACATAGTATAAAACTATAGTATATAATCAAGAAAACAAAGCATTTCTTAAAAGAATATGTTAATATTAATTTGAATCTAAACGCCAACTACATATTTTCATGGAGTATATCTCAAAAGATCCGAGTTCTTAATTTCGATTAGCGTCTAATAGCGTCTCTCTGTTTGACCAATTTCCCGTAATAATGAAATTTGACACCCTTATGGGATTCTTAAATGGGGCGCTCAAAAATTTTCCCGTATAAATGAAATTTGACACTCATGGGCTTCCCAAATGGGGCGCTCAAAAATACAGAATTATTTCCCATAGAAAAGCAATGGATTTTATCTCTATCATTTTAAGAAAAATCAAAGCTAATTAATTTTAATAATTAAATCTCTCAAATTAAAAATTATAAAAATTGTTATATAATTAAATTTTCTTAAAAAATGTATATATTTATGTTCTAATGAATATTAGTTCGATCTGTCTGAAGAGAATTTGATTAAGAAAAAGAGCGGGTCTGCTGCAGGCGGGCCCGAGCGAGTTAGAGTTAGACAAAAAGCGTATTAATTATTCTTTCTTCTTATCCCAGTCGTTGAACTCTATTCATTTTCTATTTTTTTTTTTTTTTTATCGAAAAGTATTTTAATATAATATATGACAATTAAAAAACACAAAAAAGTTTTTAATTACAAAAAGCCTTTTCTGAATTGTTTTATTAAATCGATACGCCACTTTTTTTCCATTTCAAATATCAGTAAGAAGCTAATATTAACTACAAAATTAATTATTTCAAGAAAGTTGAAATTTGTATTAAAAAAAAAAAGAAAAGTCGATATTACATTTTTAATATGATGTTGATACCAATGGCTCAAAATTAGTAACTTTTTTTTTTTTAAAGAACAATGAATTTTAAATTTTATGTCAATGAAATAAATATTTCTTAATGTTTATCCTGTTATTACTTTCTCTTACCGCCGATCCCGCACTACGGGAATAATTAGGCGAGAAAAGAAGAAGACTTTCTCTTATCTATATATGAGATATATAGAGAGAAAATAGGCCTATTGTGATCATGTCAAAAATTAAATGTCGTGATTTTGATGGATATACACGTTTTTAGGTATTCTGAGTCCAAAAAAGTGGGTCCCGCAAATATGTTCCTTGTTTCCCAAAGACGAGATCATACGTACTTTATTTTGTATACCGCAATTAGGAAATATTTAAAATTTGAAAGAAATCGTTGAACGAGAAAAAAAAAGTTCCCAAAGAAGTGACCTAGCTTAATTTGTTTTCAATACGGCGAATAGTAAATATTTAAAATTTGAGAACTGATGTGCTTACAAACGTACGTCGCAATGGCATTAGATTAGATTGATTATATTCTTGAACTCTTTCGAGGGGCTTGTAAATTGACATTCTCTTTGTTGTAACACTAAAGAATAATAATAATATTAAATTTACTAATGTCCGTCTGTCCGTTTTAATGTCCGTCTGTTTGTTCAAGTTCTCATAATTAAAAATTTTGCACTTCTATGTGGGAGATGCTCAAAAAATTCCTTAATTTTACCCATTAGAGAGCAATGGGTTCTATTCTATGGTCTTGCCAAAATTTAATTTTAACTAAATCGTATTCAATTAAAAAAAAAAAAAAAAAATTTGATTAATTCATAAGCATAATTTAATGACAATACAAGAAATTGATTAAATAAATGAATTTGTGTGCGTTACTTGAGTTAATTAAGTCAAGTCAAGGCATTGAATTGAATTTGTCTTGAGATTAATCAGGAGGGGAGGGGGGAGAGGGTGGAAATAGATTCAGGTGTCGGTGACAAAAGCCCACCCAGTTACTGAATTAGAGGGTCTGTCTGTGCGCGCCCTGCGTGAGGGCGACAGAGACAGAGACAGAGGCGAGTGAGGAGGAGGAGGAGGAGGAGGCCATGTGTTGTGATGTAACAGGTGTCTCTCCCCTCCCTCCGGCGCTACTAGCGCCGGCCACCGTCTTGCTACTAACAAAACAAAACAAATCGAAAAACCCTCCCCTACTCTCCTCCCCCCCGCCCCTCTCCACAACTCCCTCCCCCCTTCCCTTTAGCCCTTTGAGACGTCCTTGCCAGTTGCCATCGCGTTTAGTGTTTTAAACTTTGTACTGACTGCCTGCCTGCCTCGCCTTCTCTTGGCATTGGCGCTTTTTAGATAATCACTCTCACTGTACTAATAAAGGATAATAATATTAAATTTCGTAATTAAATTTTGCGCTGTGTGGAGGTATGTGGGGACGGCATGTGGGGGGATGCTCAAAAAAATCCTTAATTTTATCCATTAGAAAGCATTAGATTCTACTCCATGCGCTTTGCCAAAATATTTATTTAAAATAAACAAATCTTTTTGCAATTTTTCTAAATAATCTGATAAATAAAATTTTTAATTGATATATATATAAATAATAATAATAGCGAAGTGTCCGTCTGTCCAACTTCCCGTTGAAATTTTCAAACGAAATTTTGCAGTCTTAGAGAGGACGTTATGGAGAGTCCAGAAAAAATATCCGGGTCCCTAAATTCCTATAACTTTTTCAGTTATTAATTCCTAAAGTTACGATTTCTCCCATAGGAAATGTATATTTATGTATTCTTTGAATTTATGTATTCTATGAATGTAAACAAATCTTCAAACAAGCACTGGATTGGAATAGTAATACTGATTGATTTTTATTGTCAATATAATTCGCTAATGTCCGTCTGTCTGTCACGCTCTATTTAGGCAACTTCCCGTCGGAATTTTAAAATGAAATTTTATATGCATAACGAGGACCTTCTCGGGTTACAGGAAAATTATTTACATCCCGAAATTCTTATAACTTTTTGAGTTATTAATTCCTAAAGTTACGATTTCTCCCATAGGAAATGTATAGAGCAATATTTATGTATTCTATGAATGTAAACAAATCCTCAAACAGGCACTGGATTGGAATTCTAATAATTTTTTTTCATAATTAAGATGGTACGCCGAAGGCGGGCGGTGCGGCTAGTAATTATTTATTTATATAGGCTAATAATATTAATATCCCCAAAACGAAAATATAACCAGTTTTAAAATAATTTAGTAAAATTTAACACTTTTTTTTAACACTATATTACAAGCCTTTATTAAGACTTGTTAAGAAAAAATTAATGATATGTCTTCTTACTGGAACACTAGAACTTGGTCATGCTCAGCTAAGTTCTTTTGTTTGCTCAACTACTCAGTAAATTATCTCTATCTCTCTCATTTTATAAAACATGATATGATAGATGAGAAAAAAAGGGATGAATTTCTTTAAAATTTTATAGAAAGATTAAAATAATTTTAAAGTAAATTATTTATCAATTAGAGAAAATAAATCAAGAATTTCATCTAATCTAAGAAGATTAAATAAATTTTTTTTTTTTTTATTAACTAGCCTCGTTGCCCGCCTTCGGTACCTCCCTCCTGGGCCCCATGCAGCTGACTCACCTTTGTTTAATCATAAGCTGCAATTTTTCATATAAATATACGTATTTGACTCAATATTAAGAAATTTATATGCTACAGGCCAAACTGTTTTTTAGGACAAACTAGTTTATCCTAACTAACAATTTATCTTGTAACATAAATCACATGAACTTTATTTGTTAAAAATGTATTCATATAAAAATCAAAAAGAAAATTTAATTATATAACAAATTTTATTATTTTTAATTAGAGAGATTTAGTTAATTGGTTTTAATTTTTCATATATTCCAATACTTTTCTATGGGAAAATTTTCAGGAATTTTTTGAGCCTTCCCATTTAAGAATTATATGGTATTATCCACATATATTTTTTTTTTCTGGACTTATATAATAGTGCATTTCCAACAGAGAGCGGACTGATGTACTGACAGACACTCTGCACGATATATAGATTTTTTTTAAATATAATCTTTTAGTTATAACTTAATAAATATCAATATATATTTATATTAAAAAAAAAATATCTGGAGGTGGGGGGTTGGGGGGGGGCGTATTCCCCTTGTCAACACCTCTCAAATTAATAGCCCAATACGTCCGCGTGCTAATACAATATTTACTGAGAAGTAAAAAAATAAATTACAAATAACTGAAAATGTTTATATTATTTGATAAAATTGCCTGAAATGCGTAGATATTCGAATATAGAGCTTAATTATAAAGTGGAGTCGCTTAATGTAATGTCAGTTACCAAACTAATAGAAATTCATGTTCTCTATTTAAGTTCTCATTATTAATGCATTGACCCAAGTAATTCAGTCGACCTCAATTCTGTCTCAACTTTTTTTTTTTATTCGCTTCTGGTTCCTTAACTGTTTGCAACTCAAAATCTTTCCTGAATTTTGAATTAATTGATTTTTAATTTAGGCTATAACAAAATAATAAACTCATGAATCGCTAATATTAAATTACTTTATTAAAAATAGTATGGTTAAAAAAATAATTAATAGCTCGTTTCTAATCAGATAAACTCAAATGAATAGTCCCATTGTTTCAATTATCAGATTTAAAACCGTTCACTTATTTCTCAGAGATATGTTAATCGAGTATTTGAATCAAATTGGAATTCATCAAATTTTTTTTTTTTACCTGGATATGACTTTGCATTTCATTCAGTATGAATTCTATGGACCGGAAAATATTAATTTTATTATAATTTAAAGCAATTTTTATTAGTGAGTAGTTTTTCTGGATAGAAATAGAACCCATTCCAGTAGGGAAATTAGTTACACCAACACTTAGGAATGTTTGGAGAACATAATCCTAAAAAATCTGGTGGCGTGACTGATCACGGTACCTTCGGTAATTGAAAGTCACACCAGATTTTTTGAGTCGACATGTATTTAATTTCCGCCTGTACAAATATGGGAAATTTTTTTTTTATATTTTCTTATGAAGTACAAGAGTAAAGTGTGCTTCAAACAATTTTGACAACAAAATGAGAATATACATCTTAAAGAGCATCTAAAAATTAATTGATTTATGAATTTTTATTAAAATCGTTAGTGTAAATTTTGAGAAAATAAAAAATAACTAAAAAAGTACATCAGTAAAGTACTAGTACGCTTTGACTGATTTTGTTCAAAAGCTTTATTTCACGTGCCAGCTGGGTACGTAACTTAAATATAAAATTTCAATCTCGTAGCTCATTTCCTTCATACTTTATTTTGAAAATTTGCAGACACACCCACATTTTTGAGGGTGCCTCAAAACTTGTATAGGTCTATACAATAAAATTTTTGACAAAAATGCAAAAAAACGTCCTTTCTTTCTATTAATATATTAACCATATATATGTAAGAAAAAGTAAAAATTTCCGTAATTTACATTAATTTTAATTGATTACCAATTTCTTCAATTTATTGAGCCTAAAAAATAAATATCTTTTTATTGATTGGGAATATAAATACATATAAAAATATTTTTTCTCTTTCGGTTTAATAATCTCCCTATGATAAAAATTATCAAACTTATTAAAGTTATCTACTCTATTAATATTAATAAAAAAAAAAATCTTTAAATTTATACGCATATTATTTATTTATTTATTCTCTTATAGTTTTGAGGCGGATGTTTAAGATTTTTTTTCGGAAAGTTTAAATTTATTTATTAAAAGAAATTTATAATTTTTTTAATTTATTAAAATATATAAAATTTAATTATATAACAATTTTTATTATTTTTCATTTGAGAGATTTAATTATTATTAATAAAGCGAAAAGATAGAACCCATTGCTTTCCAATGGGTTTTTAGGAATGTTTTGAGCCTCCCCATTTGAGAATGTGGTACCCGACTATTTTTCTATTTGATATGATTATCTTCTTCTCTCTCTATTGGTCTCAAACTTTTTCTGCTAAACTATTTTATCAAATGATTACTTCGACTCCAAAAATATACTCGAGACAAGCACAGAATAAGCGCCTTTGTGTTCGAAATAATTATAATTGGAACTCAGAGGCTATTATTCTTTTTTTTTTTTATTTCTAGCCATTCATTAATTCGGCTAAAGTGTTTACAAACATTACCCGATTGGTGTAAACAGGTTGGCCTTTTATTTGCTCACTTTTTAAGAGCACATTTCTGACAAATTGCCAACTCAATCAGCTGATAATCCTTTTAAAAAAACGAACAAATTTAACAAAATTCCTACCAGATTGAATCTAAGAATAGAGAAAAAAATCTCAAAGAATTTCTTGATTTTTGTCACATTAAAATTACCAAGTCACGATTATTATCAGTAAAATGTAAACAAGATTCGAATATTCAAATTCGCTGGTGATTAGAAAATGAACTTTATTCATTGTTTCTTCTAATAAATTTCCCTAATAACATATAAATAAATAACGATAAGTTTTTTTTTTTTACTACTATATAATTAATAAAAAAATATTAAGTTATAAATAAAATAACAATATTTATCATTTATTGTCATAAATAAAAAGCTTTTCTTTTTGTTCTTGAACGAGTGACACCCGTCTTATGATGGAGTAAATGCTGAAAGAGTCCCTCCTCATTAATAGGACATCCTCCAGCAGAAGGATGGAACTATACATAGTATTAGTACATAGGAGATAGGAAATGATGTAATTTCAAGAAGTGCCAGTAGATAGATGGCTATGACAGGTGTATGTCAGCGTACCTCGGGTAGTAGGAATTTCAAATAGTAATACGATTTAGGAGTAGAAATTAGGACAATAATCTGATTTTCCGATAAACAACTCAATTTTCAGGAATTTTTTGAGCCATCCCATATGAGTATTTTCCCTGTAGTATCCATAATCAGTGTTTCCCAACCCAGTCCACGGCACCCTTCCTTGTTTTCCCTTAGCAAAACGAAATTTTTGCCGCCGTCCAGAAAATTTTTTCCCCTAAACGGAATTTTGTTTCGCCCTGCGGGAATTTTTCTCTCTTCTGTCAGAAGCCATTTTCCCTTTTACTTTTTTTTTTTTTTTAGAAAGTCAAAATTTTTTTCGCCATCCGCAAAATATTTTTTTTACTTGCTTCTAAATCATTTTACCTTTTTTTTTAAGGGGACGACATTTTTCCTGCCATTAATAAATAATAATAATAATATTAAGTTTATTTATTCATACTTTACAAAATTTCAATTACAGTTGCGCTCCTGGCGCTTTAATATAACAATTATTTTGCGGCTTCAGATATTAGACTTTTATCCAGCGCGTTGTCTGTGTTTTCCAATTCCTTAAAGTTTTATGTACGACTAGCTTACAAGCGCTTCGCTTCGCTCGCTCCTTGTAAGCTAGCTGGGGGGCTTTGCCCCCCAGACCCCACTGGGGGGCATAGCCCCCCAGACCCCCCATATTTTTTTATGACTTAACGTCTTCTTTTATGACTTAACGTCTTCTTTTGTGACTTAACGTCTTCTTTTGTGACTTAAAGATCCACAAAAAAAACTTTTTACGCTCCGGTTCGCCTGCGGCGAACCCTCGCTGTTCGTTTAGTTCCATTGCCAAAGAGAAAACAATGAAAAATCAAAAAATTCACAAAAGAACTTTTACGCTCCGGTTCGCCTGCGGCGAACCCTCGCTGTTCGTTTAGTTCCATTGCCAAAGAGAAAACAATGAAAAATCAAAAAATTCACAAAAGAACTTTTACGCTCCGGTTCGCCTGCGGCGAACCCTCGCTGTTCGTTTAGTTCCATTGCCAAAGAGAAAACAGTCAAAAATCAAAAAAATTCACAAAAAAGTCTAACGCTCTGGTTCGCCTACGGCGAATCAAAAAATTCACAAAAGAACTTTTACGCTCTGGTTCGCCTACGGCGAACCCTCGCTGTTCGTTTAGTTCCATTGCCAAAGAGAAAACAGTCAAAAATCAAAAAATTCACAAAAAAGTCTAACGCTCCGGTTCGCCTGCGGCGAACCCTCGCTGTTCGTTTATTTCCATTGCCAAAGAGAAAACAATGAAAAATCAAAAAATCAACACAAAAAAAGTCTGTCGTTGTCTGTGTTTTCCAATTCCTTAAAGTTTTATGTACGATTGTATTATTTTTCTTTCCAAAGAAAAAAAAAAACTCTGATCTAGGGAAAGATATAACCCATTGCTTTCCAATGGGTTTTAGGAATGTTTTGAGCCTCCCCATTTGAGAATGTGGTACCCGACTATTGTTTTTATATTTAATATGATTATCTTCATCTCTCCTTAATGGTATCAAACTTTTTCTGCTAAACTATTTTACATTCAATCAAATGATTACTCAAACTCTAAAAATACACTATACTATATATATATATATATACTTTTTTTTTTAGGGAGACGAAATTATCTTCCGTGCAAATCATTTGACCTTTTTTTTCTTTTTTAGCAAAACTATACTTTTTTTTTTTACTTAAATATCTCGCGGCACCCCTTAGGCATTCTCACGGCACCCTTGGGGGCCGCGGCACACCGATTGGGTACCGCTGCAAATTTAAACGGGAAGTTGGTCAAATAAACACTCTGCTATCTTAATATTATTATTAAAAATTTTCCATAATTTATTTAACAAAGTTAATTTTAATATTTAGTTATTGATATCCTAGTGGCCCTTCATATTTATCTTCTCTACTATTTAAAAATGAAAAAATATTCTGATCATTTATTTATTGAATAAATCAATCCCGATTTAATGGGATTTAATTGGGTCTCGTGTCTCGACTAGGAAAGCGGGTGTCGTTCATTAAATTAGATGTAGACAAACTACAATGTTGAATGGGCGCTAATAGCCAGCCAGCATGCATCTCATCTCAGCCTCCAAGATCCATCCATCAAAGGTTAAAGGCTATTCAAAGCCCGTATCTTCTTCTCTTTCTCCCACTAAATATATATATATATAATACCAAATCATCTTTCATAAGGCCATGACTCATTTTCATATATAAGTTAATTTATTCAGGAATAAGTTAACAATTTTTCCGAGAGAGAGAGATAGATAAGTTAACCCATCAATAACCTTTCGAGATGTTGAGTAGATTAATAATGAATGATGATGATGATAAGGAAATGGCAAATGTTATTAAGCGATAAGTTTAATTTTATATAGCTGAGATGTTTTATCATCTATTCCATGACAAAAAAAAATTTTTTTTTTTGAGCCAGCTTCACTTGGTCCCTTAAAGGCGTTTGATTAATAAAATATAATGATATTTAATAAATACTACCCGCGCCGCCCCCTGGACCTCCACAAGCCCACCTGCGGCGGACCCTCGCCTTTTCTTAATTATGAAAAGAACATTATTATTACTACGTATTCTAAGCCTTGAGGATTTGTTTACATACATAGAATACATCAATGCAAAGAATACATATTTCCCTATACATTTCCTATGGGAGAAATCGTAACTTTAGGAATTAATAACTCAAAAAGTTATAGGAATTTCGGAATCTGAGTATTTTTCTTGGACTCTCCATACCGCCTTCTATAAGACTGAAACGTTTAAAAATGTCAACGGAAAGTTCGTCAAACAGCGTGACATACGGACACTCCGCTATTATATTTATAGATTTAGTTGGACTTAAATTCCAGAAAAGATATGAGTTTAAAAATTTTAAAAAGCTATCATACCTTTAGACGATGTTATGCATAAAAGAACCAAGAGCTATTATGATCGAAATTGAGATAAGACCGCAATCTTGTAGGGAAAAAGAAGATTTAAATCACAACATTATTACTCTGTGCACTTTTTTTTTGTATAAAACAAGAATTGGTTTTGTTTACAATTGTACAAATGAAATGCTCTATATCTCAGATTTAGGTTAATAGCGCCTCTTGGTTCCTTCATGCATAACATCGTCCTTTTATCTCTTTGTTTTGTGATATATAATAGCTGAGTCCGGTGAAATTTCGGAATTCAATTTCGCAATTTTTTTAGATGATGTTATGGGGACTACAGGAAAAATTCTGATGTGGGGAGGCTCAAAAATATTTTCCTATGGAGAGTACAGGGAAAATTCTAATGTGGGAGGCTCAAAAAATCTTTCCCATGGAAAAGCATTGGGCTCGATCTCTCTTTATGACTTATGAAAAATAAAAACTAATAATTAAATCTCTCAAATTAAAACATTCAAAAATTCTTATATTTTTTCCAAATTCAACAAACTATTTACGTATATTTATGGAAAATTTGAGCACTGGTTATAGGATACTTATAAAGCATCAAGTATAGTAAAGATTTGAAATTCTTCTTGGCTATCAATGTTTATTTTATAGCGAGGCAAACACATGTTATCATCTTTGATGTCAGAGTGTGTCTTTAGGTCTCGATAAGAGAGCTGATCCATACAGCCAATAAATATAAAATAATTTCAAAAAAATTAATCTTAAATAAATAGGTAATTAATCCATTAGTGGAAATTTATAATTTCAAGACCGTTAACCTAAACTTTTTTATCATAATTTTATCTAAACCCCTATCTTATGGTATTGTTTTTATTATCTTGTTTCCAAAGGACAAAGCTTAAGATTATATTTGATAATTTTATGTAATGATTAAATAGTAAACTTTGAATTATATGAGGCGATTGCAGGGGACGAGGCTTCTGTTCCTTTTCTTCACAATTTTATAAACGTTACCGCTTGCTATCACACATTTACAATCATATTTTTCCATAATTTCAGAAATTTATTTTTTAATAAATTATTCAAATTTTTTTTTCTCGTTTATCTATTTTTATAAATTCTTCTTAATCTTATCTTTTAATTAAAATTAGAGGTCCATTAATATACTTGAGTATGTCCTTGTTAGCTTTTTTTATCCCCTTAAAAAAAAAAAAAAAATTAAGATTGATTAATAAAATACATATAAAATAATTTTCTTTATATTTGCCTGAAGCATTGAATGAAATATAATTTTCATGAATTTAATTAAAATCAAATTAGATATATTTTTCAATAAAATAATTATTTTATATAAAATTCAATTTTGCAATTAATTTCTTTTTTTTTATGACCACAAGAAATATCTAAAATAGCTGAGTGTTTTTTGATCAATTTCCCGTTGAAATTTCGAAATGAAATGTTGCACCTTTATGAAGAGTTCAGGAAAAATCCTCACTTGCTCATATTCTTAAATGGGAGGCTCAAAAAATTCTTGAAAATGGGATCCATAGGAAAGCAATGGGTTCTATGAAAAATTAAAACTAATTAATTAAATCTCTCAATTGAAATATAATAAAAATATTATCTATATATATATAATTCGCTAATGTCCACCTGTCTGTCTGTCTCAGGCTCTATTTAGGCAACTTCCTTTGAAATGAAATTTTATATGCTTAAAGAACCTTTTCGGGATCACAGGAAAATTATTTTCATCCCGAAATTACTATAACTTTTGAGTTATTATTTCCTGAAGTTACGATTTCTCCCATAGGAAATGTATAGAGAAATATTTATGTATTCTTTGCATTTATGTATTCTATGAATGTAAACAAATCCTCAAGCAACCACTGAATTGGAATGGAATAATATTTTTCTTTTCATAATTAAGAAGAAAAGGCGGGGGTCCGCCGCAGATGGGCCCGAGCCCCCTGGAGCCCCCACCAGCTGGCTCGGGCCCGCCTGCGGCTGAACCTCGCCTTTTCTTAATTATGAAAAGAAAATTATTATTATTTCTACGTATTCCAATACATTGCCTACTTGAGAAATTGTTTACATTCTTAGAAAACACAACTGCAAAGAATACTAAAATAGTTCTCTATACATTTCCTATGGGAGAAATCGTAACTTTAGGAATTAATAACTCAAAAAGTTATAGGAATTTCGGGACCCGAGTATTTTTTCTGGACTATCCAAAACGTCCTTTATAAGACTGCAAAATTTCGTTTCAAAATTTCAACGGGAAGTTTTTTAAACAGAGCGTGACAAACGGACCTTCCACTATTATTATATAAGATTTTTTAACAAAAAATTTGAATTATGATTTTAATAGCTTACTTTAAAATTTCATTTCATATACGGTAGTATATTAAATTCTATATAGAGTAGAAATTAGCATAAAATATTTCATTACAATTTATAGTATTTGCATTCTCCTACCAGTAAATAAATTAAATTTAGATTTGATAATAAATCTTTTTAAATCAAAGCCTTTTTTTTATTTGGTAATAAACGAATAAACAAGACGATACCTGGACAGAAATGGCCAAAAAGAAAGTTGCTATTAGGGAAATGGAGAGCGTCAAGGACACAGATTGATAGCTCGGGGGGAAATTTCCAAATCGTTTTTCTTTTGCGCCGGCGGATTATATCCGCCAAGTATTTCTAATAAATATTATTGAAATTTTAGTGGCCAAGGTGACTGGGCCACTTTCCCAAATTTGCCCACTTTTCAAGGGCTTATGATCTCGCCGGCAATCCATCACACTCTGCCAGGGACATGTTGAAGGCATTATGCAAGCCACCCAGCCCCAGCTAGCCCCCTCGATAACATCTCCTTCCATTTCAAATCCTTCCCCTTAAGCTTTTCTTTCTGGCTTGTATTATTATTATTATTTTGGCATTTTATTAAATTAATTAATTATTCTGCAGTCGTTTTCACAATTAAGTGAACTAACCTCTAAGGGAACACCCATGTGAAGTAGCATTTTATAGGCATTGATACAAACATCCACCATCATCACAGCAAGTGCTTACATAAAAAAGGATGATTATTTTTTTAACAATGATGGTACAATATCAATATATATATATGGACCCTGTTATGCATTAATCTGTCAAGCGCCAAAAAAAAAATTAAAAATTGAGTTAAGCACGGAATATTGTTTCAAATGATATTATTAATAGTATTTTTTATGAAATATGTCCTAAAAAAATTTATATTTAATGTTAATTGCACAATTGACAAAAAAAATATATATAATCCAATGAACACAAAAAATTTTCTCAAAACTCGGTAGCTGGCGCTTGACACTCTAATGCGTAACAGGGTCCATATAATGGAGTGTCCGTCAGTCTGTCTGTCAATCTCTCTTTGACCAATTTTCTGTTGGAATTTTTTATGCTTAAAGAGGACCTTCTATTACAGGAAAATTATTTTCATCCCGAAATTCCTATAACTTTTTGAGTTATTAATTTCTAAAGTTACGATTTCTCCCAAAGAAAATGTATAGAGAAATATTCATGTATTCTTTGTAATTATGCATTCTATGAATGTAAACAAATCCTCAAGAATTTTCTTTTCATAATTAAGAATTGTTAATATTATTTGGATGTTTATTAATTTCTTTCAACTCTTTGACTTTTCTTTTCCACAAATAATTTTCAATATCGAACGTTTTGACATTGCCTTAATTTATTTGGGCTTATGAAAAATTTCATACACTAGTTAAAAAAAAATCCCTCGTAGGGTTTGAACTCGGGCTCTTAGTTTCTTCCCTTCATATGTATGACGCCTATACCATCTCGACTAACTTTTTTAAGCTACTTAATTTTGATTCATATATTTTTTTTTTAACCTAACTAGTTTATGAATTTGATTTCACTAACTATATTAATATTTAAGCACGAAAGTATATGAAAAACGATTGAAAAATTTTTTTTTTTTTACAGTGTACTTTATCACATTCACACGTTACCTTGTAAACTCATTATTTATATATTTTTTTTTAGGTGATCGAGGCCATTTGCTTATGTTGTTTAAATGTTGTGTTTCTTCAAATTTGAAGCTATTTTTTGTTATTTCTTAATATATATAAAAAAAAATATATATTTTTCTTCTGTAGTTGTGTAAAATCACTTGTGCTGTGGGGCGAAATTGTATAAAGTACGAATGTTGAATTATTTAAAGTGTTGATGTAATAGAGAAAGAATTTTGTTTATTAAATTTTGTGTCTGATTCTGAGACAAAAAAAAAGTCGGGTTTTTGTACGATTTTAAAAAGTTTGTTTGTCTCTTGTTGGGGTTAATAAGGAGTTTTTATCAATAAATAAAACGAAAGAATTTTGTTTGTTAAATTTTGTGTCTGAGACAAAAAAAACAAAACAAAATTGATGAAGTCAGGTTTTGTACGATTGTAAGAGGTTTGTTTTTTGTTTATTGGGGCTAAGGAGTTTTAATAAATAAAACAAAAGAATTTTGTTTGTTACATTTTATGTCTGGGACCAAATAAAAAAAAAAATAAAATAAAGCGTCTGGCTATTTATCTAAATGTAGAATTTTTTTTTATTTCTAAATATAATCAGTTAACTAGGCGAGTTCATAATCATATATAAATCAAACTTGAAAAAAAAATTGATATGTGATTGACCCCATGACCTTCTTCTCTAATAATAATAAAAAAAAATATGATGACCCAACAGAGTAGTTTTAATTTTGAATAATTTTCAATTTGAAAAGTACAAAGAATACTTAATATAGCCTATATATGCCAGTCAAATGGTACAAAAAAGGCCTAAATTCGCAAAACGCGATGTAACGGTATGTTATTTGGGCCCCTTAGGAGAGTGTGAAACCACATTTTGCAAGCAAAAAAAAAAGTTGTGCTTCCCGCGTAATACGTGAAAAACTGCAAACTTTTCGGACTTTTTTCAGTTTTTGCAGTTTATTTAAAAAACCATCGGATTTTTAACATTAGTTGTTTATATCATTTTGAAAGAATATTAAATTTGAAATAATTCAAACCAACCCAGAGCTTTGTATCTCTAATACTTTTTGAGATATGATGATTGAAACATTTACATTCTTTTCAGAAATGTTACAATTTTCATACCAAAAATGCAGCGTTTTGCGAATTTAATGTCGAATTTGACTGGCCTAATAAATAGAGAAAAATTATTGTATTCAATGTCGAAATTTTGATGAAAATACATATTTTAAGTCTAAAAAAGTGGGTCCCTCAAAAATGGTCTGTCTGTGAACAAAATATCTCAAGAATTAAAAGAGTTACGAGGTTGAAATTTAATATTTATGTTAGTTCGCCAACTAGCATATAATACGATGATTTTGAACAAAATCGACCAAAAAGTAATAGTACTTTACTGATGTAATTTTTTAGTTTTTTCCCGATTTTCTCAAAATTCACTTTAACGATTTTGATTAAAATTCATAAATCATTTAATTTTTAAACGCTCTTGAAAAATGTATATTCTCATTTTGCCATCAATATCGTTTGATGCACACTTTACTCTTGCACTTCATAGGAGAAATTGTCAAAAAAATATAAATATTTTCCCATGTTAATTTAGTCTACATATCAGCAGAAACTAAATATATTTCGACACAAAAAATCTGGTGTGACAAGCATAAAACACAACTTTCAAGTGCCGAGTGTTGTGTTTTGTGCGACCAGTCACACCATTTGTTCCATAAAAAAAAAAGTAAAAAGTATAAACAAGTCATTTTAGACTGATAATATATTATTATCACTAAAGTCAAAATATTTCTAGCTCAAGGTAATGAAAGAGGTGATAAATTGAAAGGTCTATTTTTCAATTCAGGTCTAAATCCTTTTTAAAAATAAAATAATATTACTGTCTGGCATTTTTCTGCATCAAGAGATTCTTTCTTTTGACAGGGATTTAAATTCAGGGATAAGAAAGAAGCTTATTAATTGGATGAAAATATGAAACGATAAAGTTTCACTTCTATTCTGATTATAAATGACAGTTTTCGTCTAATTGACATCATCAGGCCAGCGTTGATTGATGTATTTGTATTAAAAAAATACAATATATATTATTTGTTTCAAATTTCAAATTAAATATAAATTCTTTACAACAAAATTTAACTAAATTTCGAATTTTAAACTTATTTATTCTAAAAAACACATCAATCAATGCTGGCCTGATGATGTTAATTAGACAACGAAATCAATCGCTAAAAGAATTTAATAAATTAGAAAAAAATAAAATAAAAATATTTTATCATTTTCTATCCCTTATAATCTTCTTCTATCTTGACCATATACCTATGTGGGGTCTGCAAAATTAATTTATAAAGAAACGAGACAAGAAGAGAAAAGCAAGCCGACCAAAAAAGGGAAAAAAAGACTAACATATAGGAAAGGAAGAAAATTCAGCCTTAGTTCGGGCAACTCGTGGTCGCCATCACTCACTCACTAGAAGTGAAACCCCTGAGTGAATCTATCTTCTATAATGATAAAGTATTATTTTGTATCTCATTATTTATTGCAAAGATCCTATTTTCAAATTTTAAAAAAAATCGCTGTTATTAGGTACTAAATAAATAAATAAAAATCAATATAACAAAAAATTTTTTGAAATTTTGAACTCTTATACAAGAAAAAATATATGGGTTCGCTCAAATGGGTAGGCTCAAAAATTTCCCATACAAAAGTATTGGGTTCTATCTCCTTATGGAAAGCTAATTAATTTTATAATAATTAAATCTCACAAATGAAAAGTAATATAATTAAATTTAATATATTTTAAAAAAGACAATAAATTTATTAAATTAAGTAAAATTATAAATTCCTTAATAAAGGGAACGAAAATATAAGTTTTTCTTATATTTGATTTATTGTTAAGGAACTAGATAGAGTCCTCGGGGCAATCCCGATCTCGACCCACGCACTCAAATACTTTCCTATACATTTGATTAATGCATAAAATTAATCTGTATTGATAAATAGGGGCCCGTCCGATTGTAAATCATATCGGATCAAATCATATCTTTCTCTTTTAAGAATATTTAAATTCTGCACACGTGGATCAAGTGAGCTTGTTGTCTATTGTGCGTCATGAGCTCTTGAATAATGATCTATTCAGAGTTCATACTCGCGCATAATCATGAACAAATATTAATTATTCAATCTTTCCCTAGGGCCCCACTCGACGTTTTCTATATATGGGGGAATTTCTTTAAAAAAATTAAAAATAATAATAAATACTTGTGATAAATAATACGAGATTAGGACTTATCTTAAATTAAAAAAAAGAAAAGAAAAATGTTTACATTTATACTTTAGTAATAATTGAAATTAAAAAATCTGGTGTGACAACTATCCTGTGTTCTGTGTTTGTCCCACCACATTTTTGTCGACATTCTAAAATTCAAGATATGTAAATATATTTCTCAAATGAAGTACAAGAGTAAAGTGTGCTTCAAACAAATTTGAGAGAAAAATGAGAATATACATTTTAAAGAGCATTTAAAAAATAACTGATTTATGAATTTTAATCAAAATCCTAAGAGCGAATTTTGAGAAAATCGAAAAAAACTGAAAAAGTACATCAGTAAAGTACTAGTACATATTAGCCAATTTTGTTCAAAGGCTTATTTTAACTGCCCGGGTGGGTACCTAGCATAAATATAAATTTTCAACATCCTAGCTCATTTCCTTCATGCTTTAAATTGAACACCATTTCGGAAACCCACATTTTTGAGCCCTCAAAAAGCGTTATTTTCTCTCTCTATAAGCCGTTGTTATGAATTTTTTTTGTTAAAAAATGATGTTCTGCAATTAATCTTCAAGTTTTTAATTAGATCCGGTAGATAATTGGTTATTTGTTATGGAAATTTTCCCTGGCGATTGTTTGTCACTAAATTTAAAGTAGCTCGAGGGGGCAAAAGCTCTATTTGTCAATTGTCTTCTCATGGCCACCTTTCACAATCACCTCTCTAGATATCTATATATATATATACAAATGTCCACCTAATGTTTTTTTTTTTTTTTTTAATTTTATCATTATGTTTATAAAAATTAATATCTGAAATTATTTTATCATAATTATTAATGAAAAGAATTGACAGTCATAATTGAGATAAAACATCTTTACTTTTTTTTTTTTGTTTATCAACAATCTTACAGAATAAGATTAAGAACAAAAAATAAATAAATAAATATTTAACGTTCTAAAACTCTTTATATTGTCTAGTAATGAATTTAAATAATTAGCCGCCCACCTTTGGCGGATCATGCGTCTAATCAGTGGACTTTCAAACATATTCCTTAATTTTTTATAGAAATTTATAATTTAATAAAATTATTGCATTTGTTAAAAATATATTAAATTTAATTATATATAACAAATTTTATTATTTTTCATTTGAGAGATTTATTTATTAAAATTAATTATTTTTAATTTTTCATAAAGCGGGATGCTTTCAAATGGGTAAACTTTTTTGAGCTTTCCCATTTTGAGATTATGGGGACACGAACTAGATTATCCATCTTCATCAACGTTCTCTTTCATAAAATTACAAAGTGTAAATGCAAAATCAAAACCATTTGGAGGCGTTTTTCTACCCAATAGGCCCCATCTTCCAAAAATATATATATTTTTTGAGCCTTCTAAATTGGGGATTTGAGGATTTTGGATTCTTTATAAGAGCACAAAATTGGTCGAACAGAAGTTTAATGGATACTAAGCAATTATATATATACCAGCGGGAAAGCCCGCCTTCGGCGAGCAAAATTTTAATTTTAAATTTCTTTCATTCAGCGTGGTAAACACATTACATACACCGGAAGTGTATAGCTAGCGTTTTATATATAGTAATGATATTGAAGATAACTGAATCTTCTCAAAAATCAAGCGAATATCTGAAAATGGATTTTTCCATATAAAACATGATTTTTTAAAAATTCCTCTAATTTTGAGCAGGTTTGTTCACTATAATTAATTAATTATTGAATAATACAAAAATTTCAATTTACTTTAAGCACGCCTCAAAGTTATAAATATTAATAGATCTCAAATAAAAAAAAATAAAAAATTTTTAAATATAAAAGCATCGGCGATGATCATTTGACATTTAAATTTCTAAAGCAAATTGAGACGATAAAAGATAAAAATTCTAATCGCAAACATTTATTATTATTATTTCAATTTGATGACATATTTTGATATTATAAAATGTTATTTTTATATAAATCCCACATTCTTTTGTAGGGGTTTGTTGTTCCATCAACCCCCCTGACTTTTAAAGCAAGTTTTCATAAATTATTTTTGTATATATATTCTTTTTAATTATTTCTTGTTCTATTTTCTCCATTATTCTGACAACGCCAATAATTTATGGAAGGTCTTGTCTTTATTCTAAAATGCCATATTTATGGCTGTTATAGAATTTACGAAAACTTTTAGAGACCTAAGAGGGGGGGGGGATGATTTTCGGGCTGACCTTGCCTCTGATGTCATTTGCTTTCTCTTCTAAAAATCTGCTGCCTAATCAGCATCAGCAGCAATGGATAAATGATGTCACTTTTATCTTAACGGAACGTAAACGATTTTGCTTCGATTTTTATTGCGACTTAATCGTATAAAAACCCATTGAAATAAAAAACTTTTCAATGTTCTCTTGTTTTATCATAATAATAATAATAATAATATCATTGAGATTAAAACTTTTCCTTAATTCCAATTGTCTTCTGCAAAAGAATTTTTTAATGGCTGACTTTATTAGAGATATTTTTTTTTAATTTTTCTCAGATATTAAAAAAAAAAAAAATGTTTTAAACTTTAAAAGAAATCAATTTGTAAATAAATATCTACTGACACGCTCAATAAAATGAAATTTTACACCCTTATAGAAGGAAAATATTTGAGTCACAAAATTCTCAAAAAAAAAAAAAATCCCATAGTAAAGCATTGGGTTTAATGAAAAATAAAAACAATTAATTTTAATAATTAAATCTCTCCAATTAAATATAATAAAAATGTTTATATAATTAAATTTTCTTTGATCCTCATTTATTTTTAATACTGAATATTAAAGAAAATTACTTCTCATGAGGGTCTGCCACTGGTGGACCCGAGCCAGCTCTAGTTAATAATAATTCATCATTTATTTGAAATTCTATTGAGTTCCGGTTAATAATGTTTTTCTAATTTGTTATTCTGATATCACGTTCTTCGAACGTTTTAAATATTACATCCTCTTTGTCTATAACATAAATTGATTTGCTTTTGGTAGTAGCAGGACTTTTCTTGCTGATCTGGAATTCAGTTTGTCTTAGAGCTGGATGACATAATTGCATCCTACTCCAATTGGATGCCTTGTAAAAGAGAACTTTCCCAGGCTCCTCTGACGTCACTTTCTGACATCTGAGTCCAGCTAGCTTTATTATTCTGTATTGCAGTATGCAAATTTCGTTTCAGATATATAGGCCTATATATATCTGTCTCATTAATAAATATGATTTTCTTAAGTTAAAAAAATTTTCATTGTTTTTATTAAAAAATAAAATTTAATTATATAACAATTTTTATTATTTTTAAATTGAGAGATTTAATTATTAAAATTAATTAGCTTTAATTTTTCATTTGACGAATTAAAACCCAATGCTTTTCTATGGGGAAATTCTGTATTTTCAGGAATTTTTTGAGCCACCCCATTTGAGAATTTAATTATTATCTAAGTATTTTCCCAGGACTCACCATGCCATCCACTAGAAGAGTGAAAAATTTTATTTACAACAGGAAAGTTGGTCAAACAGAGACAGATTCAAAAGGAAAAATTAATTTTTTACATTTTTTGATTTATTAAAAAAAAAATTTAATTATATAACATTTTTTATTATTTTTCAATTGAGGGATTTAATTATTAAAAGTAATTAGCTTGAATTTTTCATTTGACGAATTAAAACCCAATATTTTTCAATGGGGAAATTCTGTATTTTCAGGGATTTTTTGAGCCTCCCCATTTGAGAATTCAGGTATTCTCTCAGGACTCACCATAGCATCCACTAGAAGAATGTAAAATTTTATTTACAACGGGAATGTTGGTCAAACAGAGACAGATTCAAAAGGAAAAATTAATTTTTTATATTTTTTGATTATTTAGTTAAAGTAATTTGGATTTGATTAATTTTTCTAAACATTAATTTTTTTTTTTATGAGAAAATTTACTATTCTGATTTAATAGAAGATGTAATGATTAGAATCTATTAAAAAAAAAAGTTTCTAATTGGACAGATGATATATATAATAACAACAAAAATAAACTTGCACCAAATTTTTTTTTTTTTAAATGAATCCTAATCATGCTAATCACTAAAGTTTTTAGCTTTTCAATGAAGATTCCGAGCAAGATAGAAGATAGAGTAGCAAGCTCGAGAAATACTGCCCAATGCTTTATCTAATAAATTATACTTTTTAACCTATTATTCAACTTCTCACGTGTGTCCTTTTTTCAAAAACAATTATTTTTGCATTAATTTATTATTAAAAACAAAAACAACTAATATATTTATAATATAACACACCGTTAATTTAAAATAAGGTATGTTATAATTTATTAATTAATAATTATCAACTCAACTAGTCACTATTCATAGGGACTTAGCTAAGTTGTGACGTAGAAGGGGGGATGAGTCTTCTTTATTAATCAAGGAAGGATTAGCACATGACATTTTCCCATCCCCTAGGTTTCAGAACCATAGTGAAAGTAGATAATAATTTTTTACTAATTGTGTTTTACTTTCTTTTAATAATATATATATATAAAGATATCTATATAATTCTCTGATGTCTGTCTGTCACTCTCTATTTGGGCAAGTTATCTTAATTTCAAAAGAAAATCTATACCCAAGAGGACCTCCTAGGGAATACAGGAAAATTATTTGGCCAATCTCCCATTTGAAATGAGGTTTTGCACCCGTATAGAGGATGTTATGGAGAGTACAGGAAAATCAGTTCACTTGAGTTGGTGCAAGTGCACAGTACGTGATAACTGCTCGGCAAGGGCGACACAAGGGGGGGGTAAAAGGGGTAATTACTCCTCCCCGAGATTTGAAAAAAATTTAATTTTAAAAATTAATACTTACAAATTTATATTCTGGCAAACAAGTACAAAATGCGCCTTTAAATAACCGAAATTAAGAAAAAATAGTGTGCTGTGTGACGAGTCACACCAGATTATCCCCCCCCCCCGAGAAACACCTCTGGATCTGCCCTTGCTGCTCCAGAATAAGCAGTCGAAACGTTGTAGAGTATTTATTTATTTTTTTTTTAAGTAAATATTACAAAATGTGTATAATTCCCCTAATAATAATACAGGAAAATCGTCAGTGTCTCAAGTTTTCATTTGAGAAGGCTCAAAAAATTTCCCCATTGAAAAGCAATGGGTTTTTGAAAAATCAAAACCAATTAATTGCAATAATAATAATAAAATAATTAAATCTCTCAAATTAAAAATTTTTTTATTTAGCTAATTGATTTTCGTCTGTGTGTTAGTAGGAATTTCGAAACGAAATTTTAGAGACAGACAGACATACGGATATTAGTGAATTATATATTAAATATAAATTAAAAAAAACTTTTGTTTATATTTTTTTTTTTTTTTTTACTCATTTATATTTTAGAATGAAGTATTTATAGTTGAATTAAAAAAAAAAAAAAATTAATATATTCTTAAACATTTTCTGGTTCATGTTTGAAAATTTTTTAATTTTAATTTTAAAATAGGCGAAATGTAAATCAAAAAAAAAAAATTAAAATATATTAAGAAGATGAATACTCATGATAATAATAATAAAGAGGGAATTAATTAATGATATACGTGTACCAGACTCATTAATATTTATTAGACAAGAGTCAGTATACTTAAGAGTTGTTTTAAAAGAGAAAATTTTCCAAGATAAGTTAAAAAAAAAAAAAAAATTAGATCTATTCAAGGTCATAATAAAATTTTCAAGTTTTTTTGATTAGATACAGACTTTTGGCTCAAAAACCCATATATCAATGTGGGACGGACCCTTTAGAGCTATATGGTCAGTTGTTAAGGGCTTTAAAATTTAACTCGTTGATTGATAAGTGAGAGAGCTCGCAAGATGCAAGTCTCCGAGGATCTGGTTTTCCCAGCATCGCCTCCTTCTTATCAGTCTTTCGGGCTGCGCGGGTTATCAACACTTTGCTAGTCACGTGGGCGCGCTGTTGCCAGATCCGTTCTCGATTCGTCGTCGTCGTTGTCAAACAGCCTTTCTGACAAATGCACACACACACACACACATTGCTTTTCAATCAAACAAAAGGCCAAAAGAAAATCATTGGCATTCATTTTAGACACGAGGTTTTTATTAGGTTATAAATCAAATGACCATCAACTTTGTAAGTTTGTTGTTTTTGTGACGATAGGAAGAATTTTTTAAAGCAACAATTAATTTACTATTGAAATTTTTTGAACAACACTTTATTCTTGTACTTCATAGGAAAGATGGAAACTAAAAATCTGGTGGGACAAGCACAGAACACAATTTTAGATTATCGAAGTTGTATGCTGTGCGACCAGTCACTCCAGAATTTTAGAGGCTTTGGTGATGATTGAATAAGGAATGCTATGAGCAGAGCAGCCAGCAGAAATAAATAACCTTTACATTATTTCGACGACGTTTCGGTAACGCATCACTCCCATCCTCAGGACGAAATAATTGTCAACAACATAGTTTTTATAAAATATAGACAACAAATAATAACATTACATATATCGTGCATAATAATTTAACAAAATTGGCAGTTATATATTGAACTAATTATATAATTAAAAGCTGTTTGCACATCTTGACAGCCTTAGCTATATAATTAGTACAATATACAACTGTCAATTTTGTTAAATTAATATTATGTACTATATACGTATTGTTATTATTTGTTGTGTATACTTTATAAAACTATCCATTTTGCCTTAATTTTGTATGTATATTGTTTTGCTTATATTAAGTTTTATATACATTGTATTTTAGGATGGGAGCGATGGATTCCCGAAACGTCGACGAAATAATATAATGGTTTTTTATTTCTGCTGCTGCTCGGGACAGATATATGTATAAGGGCCGATCAAAATTTTAAAAATGTACTTAGCTTACTATATTTGTATATTTTTGAATATATTTCTTTTAATTAAAATATTGAAAAAAAAAATGCTTATAATTATAAATTTTTCACTCTTCTAATGGATGTATAGTGAGTCCAGGGAAAATACTTAGATAATACCTGAATTCTCAAATGGGGGGCTCAAAAAATTCCTGAAAATACAGAATTTTCCCATATTGGGTTTTAACTCGTCAATTGAAAAATTAAAGCTAATTAATTTTAATAATTAAATCTCTCAATTTAAATTGTATGAAAATAAAAAATATAAAACACTTGGTCTTTGAGCGAACCCCCTCTTAATGAATGCGCCACTGCCTTTCAGCTATTAATTAACTGGTACTTAAAAAAAAAAAAAAGATTCTAAACTGTATTCTATTTTTCTAAACAACTCTTGAATGAAATGACGTCAGAATAAAAAGTGGAGAGATGACTAAGAAATTAAATTTGATAAATAATTAATTCCTTCACTTAAATATTTACAAACTTTGTACTCACGGACGTGAGTCTTTTTCAAAATACAATACTAATAACAAAAATTGTTTCTTTTGTTTCAGGTGAGTTCATTGCAACCTCTTGTTTTAGTTTTTTGGTAAGATTAAAATTTTTATTTTTATTTATATTTGGGCACAGAGGCTGTGCGAGTAGTCACACCAGATTTAACACTAAGCCCATCATCTTCTTTAATTTCAATCTAACCATTGCCTCTCTAGTATAAATAATAAATGAATTTTTTTATGAAGAGAGAAATATTGAAATCATGCAAAAATCTCGGGAATTTTCTTTAACATCGGAATGAAATAAATAAATGTTTATATATATGGTTGTAATGTTATAAAAAACCTTTTTTAGATTATTACTAACACAATCATCAAATTTATCTTTATTCTTCGGTATTTTTTTTCCTCTTACCTATAACTATACCCATATGCTTCATGTCAAGTTTTTGATGAGTATACATGTTTTGAGGCCCCCTCATAGTTCAAAAATGTGGGACTGTCTGTATATAAACAAAATATCTCAAGAACTTAAATAGCTAAGAGGTTGAAAATTTATATTTAAGTTAAGTACAACCATGGGACGTGATACAAAGCTTTTCATCAAAATCAGTCAAAAAGTACTAGTACTTTACCGATGCACTTTTTCAGTTTTTTGCGATTTTCTCAAAATTCGCTTTATCGATTTTGATTAAAATTCATAAATCAATTATTTTTCAGATATTATTTGAAATGTATATTCTCATTTCGCTCTTGAAATCGTTTGAAGAACACTTTACTCTTGTACTTCGTAGGAAATTTCAATGTTTCTTGAATTCTAATGGAGATTAAACAAAAAATCTGGTGTGATACGCAAGTAAAGTTGTGTGCTGTGCCACATTCACACCATATTTTTTCATTTATAATTTAAATTTATTAAAATACCTCAACGAATGAAGGTTAAAAACGTTGGCTAGTTCCGCTTTAGAAATTTCCATTTCTATCTGCATAAAAGCATAGAATATATAAATCATAGATTTTATGAATAAAATAGAGAAAAAGGAAATGCATTTGATAGAAAAAAAAAAAAAAAAAAAAACAATTAATAAAAATTTTTTACTGCATTTCTAACCTAAATGTATAAGTAGGTCAACTCTTATCTAAATTTCTACCTGACTCAAATAAATTGTCCTATTTACAAATAAAAATTGAAATTAACTAAAAGTTTATCAAGAAAGAAAGAGAGATAGAGACGATGACGTCCGTTTCTGTCCAAGTGCAGAGATCAATCTGATCTGTTTGAGAGGATTTTATGACGAGAGACGGTGGAAAAATACCAAAGGGGGGGGGCTTGGCTTACAGTGCCAAAATTGCACCCTGTGGAAGGGGATAATGCCTCCAATCAGATCAATTAAAGAGAACATTGTCTTGAAATTATCGTTAAAGTTGAAATTAAGTTGGAAAATTTATTCATTAGAATTTTTATTTATTTAATGAATAAAGAAAGATTCAGCCTTCATGATTATGAATTAAATTGACACTTTTTTTTTGGGAGATCCGCGGTTCAAATCCCGTCGGTATCCACTTTTTTTAAAGCTAATAAATTGAAATTAATTCCTTTCTTAGATTTCCATCTAGATGGCGTAATTATTTATTCTTTTTTTGCTTCAAAAGGAGCGTGAATTTACCTCTAGATGATATTATGCATAAAGGAACCAAGCGCCATTATGATCTAAATCGAGAGCGCCATCTTCTAGGGAAAAAACACATTATTACTCTTTGCATTTTTTTTGTATAAAACAAGAAAAAAAAGTCAGTTTTGTGTACAAATGAAATGCCTCTTATTTCAAATTTAGGTTAATGGCGCTTGGTTACTTCGTGCATAACATCGTCCCTCTATGATATTACCTAAAGTTTCTGTAGGCTAAAATTTTATATTATAGTTTTAAAATAGAAAAAATAATTTTTATTTCACCTATTGGGACTTCCTCAGATCTCTCAGATGTTGCAAAATAATTTATAAACTTGGAGAAAATTAAATCAATATTTACATTCTTAAAAAGCTCATTAGAAATTAACGTTTCTGGAGGAATTGGTCATTTGGGTTGACTACCTTTATGAAAGCAACCAATATATTATTTATTTATAATTTATCATAATTATTTATCTTTTTTTTAGCAGTGAATTTTCATTTATTTATATATATAGACAAATAATTGAGGAGTGTCAGTCTGTCACGCTCTTTCCTTTTGAAATTTTGACATTAGTACAGGAAAAATACTCGAATTCTCAAAAAAAGGGGAAGCTCAAAAAAAATCCCATAGAAAAGTATTGGGTTCAATTTCTCGTTTTATGAAAAATAATACAGAATTTCCCCATTGGAAAGTATTGGGTTTTAACTCGTCATAAAATAATAGCAGGAGGGTCCGATGGGGGGGGAGTGGCGACCACCAATCCGAAATTCGAACGTGTCTGACCTAACGATTCTTAACAAATATAAATATTTTTATCTCAACCTCTACCTCATGTCTCGCTTATGACTCAGATTCTATTTGTGGTTTCTTATAAAAAAAAAAAACTCTTTTGTTTTAAAAGTCCGCTTGCAAAAAAAAAAAGATGAAACTATTTAAAAGAAATTTAAATTTCTCTCACGTATTTTCAATTATTATCGCCTGTACACATTTAAATATTTCTATTGATGTTAAATTTAGTCGGAAAATATTAATTTGATAGGTCGTTTGAACACTCTATAATAATATTCTTATCAATTTTGATTTGATTTTAACAAAAAGAAGAAGAGATAATGCGTTATTTATTATGACAATTTTCTCCGTTTCTCCTTTATGAGCTTCCGCAATGCGTCAAGAACAAGATCCGTTGCCAAATAGGAAACCTGCAAAGAAACAGGAAAATCTTGCTCAAAATTTGACTATCTTTGCATAGAGGAGAGATGTAGGCTACAGGGAAAATACTCGGGTTCTCAAATGGGGAGGCTCAAAAAATTCTATTTCGCAACTAAAATCAGCCATCAAAATCAGTGTCTAACTTGAAAGTATATTGCATTTAAATGCTCATAACTTACTAGGCGTCCCTTAGAGGTTAGTTCGCTTGAGAAGTGCACTTGAAAATGACTGCAGAATAAGAGGTCGAGCGGTTAAGCAACGCCAAACAGTATTCAAAATCGGGATAGGTGAACACCCATCGATATTGAAATTAAAATAAATTTAATACAATTTATAAAGTCAAATGGCCTCAGCAACCGAAATGATTTATTTTTCTATTCTTTAATTACTCTATTCTGTAAGAGAATCTACCACCTTTTTTTGAAAGGTAGATCGCCCAAATATTCTTTATATTTATTCATTTTAAGTGTTTTTTTTTTTATTATCTAGAATTCTTTTATTCCATTTCTTTTCTTTTATTGAAAGAAATAATAAATATAAATAAATATAAAAACAGTATTTGGGTAAACTACCTTCCAAAATACTTGGTATTAGATTCTCTTACAATAATCATTTTGGTTGCAGGGGCCATTTGAATTTATAAATTTTATTTCAATTTTGTTTATTTAAATTTGGGTGAGCTTATTCTTCCCCCTCTCTTAAAGATTAGTGAAAAACTAACTGCTAATAAATGAAAAAATTATTTTATAATATATGGTATTTTTTATAATTAAATATATTATGGAATGCAGACAATCAAAAATGAAATAAAAATCCTTTTTTATTTTAGTATTTTTATTCGTTGACATTTCGGCCTTCCTCAGGATGGAAAAAGTGTCACCAATTATACGAATTATATACCTCTTTTGTTTTCAACATGTAATTATTAGTATGCCTACTTCGTTTATAAATCTACCTGCAATAAATCAATCAAGCCGTAAAAAGAATATAAATTTGATTTCAAAAAATAAAATCTATTTGACCCCTCCCCCCACTGAAAAAAAATTTTTCTACCATATGCCCAATAGCTTTCCATTGTGGAAATTTTCAAAATAATTTTTGAGCCTCTTAATATGGGAACCCGACTATTTTCCTGTACTTTTCATATGGGAACCCGGCTATTTTCCTGTACTCTCATAAGGGTGCAATTTTGAGTAAATTATTTTCAAGCGTGTGTTAAGTGGTTAAGCCGGGGGCCCAGGGCTTGGCCCCCTGGACCCCCTTGCTCGTCTCCGGCGAAATTGATTCATGCTCACTGTTTATAAATTTTAATTTTCCCTCTTAAACTCCACTTTCTTTTATTCTGGCCAATCAGCGCCCTGACAGGCACATACACACTACACACAGGAAGACAGTGGCTAGCGCTTTATATATACAATAGTAATGTTAACATCAATATTTTCAAATTTAATTTTTTTTTAATTTTGTCCTTTCGGCTACTTGCCATTTAGGGGGGTTTTAATGAATTTTATTTTATTGTGATAACTCGGGGTCACCCATCCGCAAATTTGCATATTTTCAAATAATAATTTTTTTTTTTAGAGAGAAATGTGGTGGTATTAAAGAATATAGAAATTTTTAGTTCACAATGATAACGCGTGCGCGCTTATTTCTGTTATAATATATTTAAATTTCATTCATTCATTTTTTTTTTTTTTTTTTAAAGGTGTTGAATTTTTATTCAATTTAAAGAATAAGATTTTGATTACCATTCATTTACGTTTCATTGTTTCAATTCCTATCCCGCATTAATATCTCCAAGAAATTTTTGTTTTCTTTTTTATTATATTACATAAATATTTATTATTATTTTTTTTTTTCGGAATTGCATCCTTCCTTCCTCCTTTACATTTATAAAAAAACAATTTTTTTTTTTTTATTTCCCAATTTGTTATACATCATTAATATTTTATTTCAACGTATATTTTCATCAATTTAAACATAATTATACATATTTAAATAAATAATTAAAAAAAAATTAATTTTTAATTTGAGAGATATAATTAATTATTTAATTATTACAATTAATTAATTGGCTTTGATTTTTCAAAAGGCCCATTGCTTTTCAATGGGAGATTTTTTGAGCCTCTTATTTTTCCTGTACCTACTCTCCATATGGGTGTACAAAACCTTCAAAATTCGAAGATTGGTCAACAAAAATATTCCCTCATACATTTTCTAGGAGAGAAATCGTAACTTTAACAATTAATAACTCATAACTCTAATCCTACTTTTTTTTAGTATATACAATTTAGTTGCCCCAACGTCTCAGGCAGTCAGATATTAGCCAATTATTTTATATAGATAATTAGTACCCAAAAAATAAATAAATATTTTCTTAAGAAATAAATAATAAAATTCAAATTCGTAAAGTTGGCAAACAAATGAATTTTAGAGACGCACTTCTGCTTCGGTAATTTAATGTTTTATCCTATCAGTAAGTAAGTAAGTAAGTAATTCGCGAAAATTACACACATTAGAAGCGAGCGAGTTGTTTTTTCTTCAAAATGGAAATCACCCTCTCCGTTAATTGTTCTAATTGGATTAATTAAGAAATGAACTCGCACTCAACACACGCCTAGCGCTTTAATACCTTCCGATCCACTGTTGTAGATTAATTTATACGGTCACAGCCTAATTAGTGAACGATTCTGATAAACAACCCTTGAAGATTGAGAATGTTTGCTCCAGCGAACAGAGAACAGCATCAACAAGAGAGACATTTCAATTGACACGGATTCTGATAGCAATCCCTCCCCCCTCCCTAAGGGTATTAATTACCGCCCCCCACCCTACAACATCAAAAATTTGTTTATTAAAAAGACTTCTTATTATTTAAGATATCATCATCTCAATTATAAGAGAAAAAATAAATGTTTTTTAATTTAATAATTATAATCTACTAGCCGGGTTACCTGCTCACGGTGGACTTCGCGACTTAATCATGGGTGACTGCAAACATCACTATGGTTTAATAGTTTCTATATGGGTTTTAAGAGAAACCTTTTGAGCTAAGGATGTATTTATGTGGGGTTTCACGGAGTTTCCCCACATATATATCAATAGGCCTACAATCTCAGTTCCTGTCTTTTATTCTATCCTACTACATACTCTTCACTAAAATTGTATTATTCAACATAGAGTTCCGGTGTAATTTTTGTAATAATAATTATAAATAGAATTGAGTGGTTATTAAGACTTTTTTTATGGAAACGGGAGCCTTTTTTTTTTTTTGCTATTTAGATGCGGTGTCAGTCATAACGTTTTGTGGTCAAAGAATGTTTTATTATTGTACAGTGGGCGCCACAATTAAGTCCCCACCTGACAGCTAGAGCCTTAAGTATATGGTGTATAGTGAATTAATTTTATTAACCGAAAAGGTAAAACGTAAAATCTGGTACAAATGATTTTATTTTACCTTTTCAAATTTAAAATTATTTCCCTATTTACCATATTCTTAAGGCTCTATCATCTGTGGACTTAAATGTGGCTCCCACTGTACAGTGAGGGTCAATATTAAGTCCCACCCATGCGTTTGCTACTTGTGATTATTTCATTATTTTTATAAAAGAAAATGAAAATTTTTATTAGAAATTTTCTAGGTTTGAACCATGAAATTTTCCATTAAAAAATATTTAATTTTTTTTTTTTAAACAACGAAATTATCACAAGTAGAAAACACATGGGTGGAACTTGATATTGTCCTTCACTGTACATACCATGATCGATGCTACGAACTAATAAATACATGTATAAACATGAAATTAATTTCCAGTGACAATTTTGCTTACCCTGAGGATAGGTGATCTTGAGGCTGGCTAGTAGTACAAAAGAATTATTATTATTATTTAAATTTCCCACAAAAAAAATGGAAAAAATAAATTTTAATTATATAATAATTTTTATTATTTTTCATTTGAGAGATTTAATTATTATCAAAAATTGACTTTTCCTGAAACACTGTTTTCCAATGGGAAAATTCATTTTGAGCTTCTTTTGTGGATATGGGAACCTGAGTATTTTCCCTGTACCATTCATAACATCCTCTATAAGGGTGGAAAGCGTGGAAAATTCATTTCGTAGCTAGAAACCTCTAAAATAATTTCTTTTATTCATCGTCGAGTGGAATCTCTTGTAAATAAATAAATAGATATTTTATTCATTAAAAAATAAAAAAAATAAAGTCTTGAATGATCTCTCTACCCTTTCCTAACCCCTGGGCCTTAGACTAATATATCAAATTTTTTTTTTTGGTAGCTTAATATCTAATCGCAGGTTATTTACAAAATAGCTAATTTTACCTTACCTATTCTCATTGTTAACGTCTCTTTATTACAAAGAAATTTTTTTTCCTTTTTTTTACTTATCATTTATCATGATAATTTATCAACATGAATTTTGATTTCAAAAAAAAAAAAAAAAAAAAAAAACTTTATCAAATTGTCCGTTATCATATAACAATAATGGTTTTAGTTTATTGCTAGTTAGGTAAAATTAAAGACAAAATAAATAAATAAATATAATTATCATAATTTTTTGTTTTGTTTATGCTATCCATTTTTTTTTTTTTTTTTTAATAACTATTACAATAATTCATTCGCTATTTTAAAATAGATATTATATATTCAATAAACAAAGTTTTTATTTATATTTTAGCTACTTGTCTAGTCTAGACTATAGATAAAACGTTTTAAAAATGAAAATAGTTGAATAAAGTTTTTATTTTAAGGTCAAATGGTTCTTTTGCCACTTAGAAGATGTAGTAAAATTTTAAAGCGAAACTATGTTTAATAGAGCAATAATAGATGTATTCATATACAATAAAAATTGCTTTTTCTTTTATTTTCCCCGATTTCTGAACGATTATTGAGGTATTTTTTTATTTAAATCAAATGATAGTCAATAATACTTCATCTGTTAGAATAGGAACTGAACTACTGACTCTTGAAGAGATCTCTCTACCTCTGAGGAACATGATCATCATTTTTTTTTAAATTTATATCGGTATATAAAATGTCTTTTTACTTTAGATTTTTAAATATTTGATTAAAGTACTTACGAAGTGTTCATTCGTTTGCTCAATTGGTCGTGGAAATTAGTTCAGAAAAATTACTCGAGCCCCATATTCTCAAATGGGAAAGCTCAAAAATTTTTGAAAATGAATTTTACCCATTAGAAAGGATTTTCTAATCCTAGTAAAATTTTTAAGCGAAACCTATGTTTCTTAATTTTAATAAATAAATAAATAAATAAATAAATAATAAAGGAGTAATAGATATATACAATAAAAATTGCTTTTTTTTGTTTTAAAAATTTATCCCGATTTCTGGACGATTATAGAGATATTTTTTTATCTAAATTAAACGATAGTCATCTGTAAGAATGAGGGATTTAACTACTGACTCTTGAAGGGATATCTTTATCTCTGAGGAACATGACCATCATTTTTTTTAAGTTAATATCGGTATATAAAAACAAAATTAAATAGAAAAAATAAATTTTTTAAATATTTGATTATAACTTGTCATTGGAATTTTCACAATTTTAGAATTATGGAAAGTTCAGGAAAAATATTCAAGTCCCAGATTCTCAAATGGGTAGGCTCAAAAATTTCGGGAAATTAATTTTACCCAAATCCCAGATTCTCAAATGGGTAGGCTCAAAAATTTCGGAAAATGAATTTTACCCATTGAAAAGCATTGGGTTCTTATGAAAAATCAAAGCCAATTAATTCTTTCAAATTAAAAATAATAAAATTTATTATATAATTCAATTTTCTATTTTTAACAATTTTTTTTATGTCGTGTTAAATTAAGGGTCACAAATCCTCGCGGATAGTATATATTATATGCTTAGGTGGCAAATACAGTATATCAATGAGATTATTCCACCTGTTTTCTCAATTAGTTGATTAAATAAAGCTATATATAAAATTCAATAGCCCATTCTTATACAGTCTTAAATAAACTCTTTTATATAAGGTCCGAACCTTCGGAAATTCAATACTACAATTGCTCTTTTACTTAGTTCACACTTACGTCATTGATGATAATATATGACATCATAATTCTTGGTTTAAAAAAATTTAATCTTTAATATTATATATATTATACATTCAATGGTAACTTATACAATATGTAATTTAAAATCTGCTTTATCAAATGATACGATGAATGATGCAACGAAAATTCCATTTCTTCGTATATTCTGATTAAATTCTGATTAGATCATTAGAGTAACAAATAAAAAAATATTAATTGTAATATATATTTCTATGAAAATGTTATCTGGTGTGACTGGTCGCACGGTGGATATCTTTAATGTGTAATAGAAAAAAAAAATTTTGTTATAATTTTATTAAATAATTTCCACTGAGACTTAATAATATATTAGAGATGCGAGTAGATAATTAAGAATGAATATAATAATATTTAACGTCTATTGATGTTAGGTTATTTTTGTTTTTACAAATTTTATTTTTCTTTTATAAAATATAATTATATATTATAATCGGAGTGTTTGTCTGTCTGTTTGTCCGTCTTTTTGTCTATTTAACCAATTTCAAAATGAAATTTTGCGCTCTTAGGAAAAAATATTCGTGTCCCATATTCCCAAATGAGAAGCTCAAAAAAATTCAGAATTTTCCCATAGAAAAGCATTGGGTTCTTTATGAAAAAATTAAAGCTAATTAATTATAATAATTAAGTCTCTCAAATTAAAAATTATAAAAATTGTTATATAATTAAAATTCTAAAATATTTTATAATTATTTTAATTAATATCGATTATTTTATTAAAAACTTTAACATTGATTAAATTAAATTTTTTAAATTTTTATTTAACTCTAAAGTTTTTTAAAACCCTAATAAATCATATATCTCGCTAAAATGAATTCTTGAAATTAAAAAAAAAAAAGTTTAATTAGAAATTTGATGGTCAATTATAGGGCGTAAACCCCAGCCAAGGGTTTTCAAAGGAATTAAGTTAATAATAATAAAAATGCTGGAGAATTTATTAATACATTTTTATAATAAATACATTGACATTAATCGAAATCTTAAATTTAATAATAATAATTTTTAAGATAATTAATCACAAACCGAAGGTCCATTAACGTCATTCACCCTATCATTTTCTATATTGGAGTAAAAAAAAACTACTTTATGACTCAAAAAATAAAATGAATAAGCAATTTGGAAATCCGTCCCCCCAAAAATGACTAATCTCAACAGCAATCGGGATTGGAGATTAGTGGACCATCGCCTTTAATTTATTTACAAATTCTTTTTAGAGATAACGAATTATTCATTGAATGAATCACTAGGGCCTTAGAAAATTCCTTTTTTTGTTAAATTTAAGTTTATTAAGACAAAGCTCATCAATAAAATTCGTCAATGTTTCGGTATTCAACCCATATAATAGAAACATCTTTACCCCACCAATTCGGCTCAAAAGGGTACTGGCTCAAAACTGAAAAATTCCCATATTTAAGACTCCTAGTACAGACTAGGACGACGAATATCTACATTTCAAAGATATAAACGTACTTATTATCTCTGTATTTCTATGAACCACCATATTTTTTAAACCCTAAATTTAATATGCACTTAAACACTTAGTTCTTGAATTATATTACAATCCTATTTAATTGATCCACACATATATATTTGTAATAAATTTGATTCAGGACTTTTTGGTTACAAGCTTGACACAAGCATTTTGAATTATTTGATTGTCAATCAGATTAAAACAAAAAACTTTTAAAATATATCGTTCTTCTTATATATATATATATATATATTTCACACTGATTTATTCGAAAGTGTTTCGAACTAATGTTCATATTTTACTAGGAGGGTGAGATCTTATTTAAAATTAAAAGCGGGGCCAAACTAACACGGAGGCTGGCTGGCCAGGCAGGCAAGCACAGGGGCCTGATGTAATTGGGGGTGAAATTGGAAGTGAAAGGGTTGGAGTGGGGATAGGCGCCGTGGCGCCGGGCGTCGGGGCGTCGTAAGGGGAAGTTTGGCACGCGGCCAATACGCCCCCCCCCTCCCCCCTCCGTCGCCGACGATCCCGCCGCCGCCGCCGTCGTCGTCGTCGCCGCCACGTGGCGCCGCGTAGTCAGCGGCTTGACTTCCCCTACCCAACTCCGGGGGAGAACTATCGGAATGTTAGTTGGTGATTTAGTGCCTCTCTCACCCACCCTATCGGCTTGTTTCATTTCAACCTAACCCCCTTTATATGCCTACGTGGTGGTGGTTAGTCCCACCCACAATCTCCAATCTTGTTATTAAATTTTATCCCGCGCCCGCTCTTTCTCGTCTCTTCTCTTCCAATAAACCTTAACCACAATGCAATCTTCTCATTTTTTTTTTTAAATAAGCTTATTCTAGTAGTTTGTCTAGCTTTAGGATAGCTACTGTCATTTCTTTTAATCCATTCTGATAAGTAATTATAACTAGTGGTCATAAATTTGTCATGGCTCTTTACATCAGTAGTTCCCAACCGGTGTGCCGCGAGAATGCCTAAGGGGTGCCGCGAGATATTTATGCAAAAAAAAAGAGCTGGAAAAAAATTAAGTTTCGCTAAAAAAAAAGGTCACATTACTTAGACGGAAAGAGAAAAAAATTTTCCGAGGGTGAATAAAATGATTTTCATGTAAGGGGGAAAAATTTCAGGGAGAGAGAAAATTTCGTTCCCGGAAAAATGTGGTCTTCCTAAAAAAAAAGAAAATGAATTTCATGCATTTCCCTGAGTTCGTTGTCCTAAAAAAAAAAGGTAGAATCATTTTCATGGCAGTGAAAAAAAAAATTCCCACAGGGCAAAAGGGCGGAAAAAAATTATGTGGAAGGCGGCAAAAATTTCGTTTTACTAAGGGGGAGGGGGTAATAAAATATAAATATTTTTCCATGTTTGAAAATTTTATTATGTTTTTAATTATAATATATCAGCGGAAACTAAATATATGTCGACACACAAAAATCTGGTGTGAAAAGCACAGAACACAACTTTTCAATTTTCGAAGATATGCGACCAGTCATATCATATTTTTTATTTTTAAATAATTCAGTGTTTAAATATATATCAATATATATAATTCACTAATGCCCTCGTCTGTCTGTCACGCTCTATTTAGGCAACTTCCCGTTGGAATTTTATATGCTTAAAGAGGACCTTCTCGGGATTACAGGAAAATTATTTTCATCCCGAAATTCCTATAACTTTTTGAGTTATTAATTCCCAAAGTTACGATTTCTCCCATAGGTAATGTATAGAGAAATATTTATGTATTCTTTTCATTTGTGTATTCCATGAATGTAAACAAATCCTCAAGCAGGCACTGAATTGGAATGAAATAATAATAATTTTCTTTTCATAATTAAGAATGCGAGGGTCCGCCGCAGGCGGGCCCGAGCCAGCTGAGGGGGTCCAGAAGGCGAAGCCCGCTGAAGGCGGCTAGTAATAAAGAATTAGGGTTCTAAAAAAAAAAAAAAAAAAAATAAAAATAAGCAGGTCCGCTTTGAAAATGTACATATTTAAGAACCAAAAAAAAAAAAAATCTACCTATAAAGGGAAGACAATTTTAATTTAACACTCACTGCTTTAATTATTTTGCGAGTGTTATTTAATTGGTTGTCAACAGTTTCGACTGTCACTTCCGGCTTTCATCGACAGAGTTGAGAGATAAAATCGATATTACACCCGATCTCTTTCTACTGTATTCCCTCTATATTACGGCATTTTTCTATTTTATATATACGTTTTCTGAACAAAGAGATATTTATTTTAAAAAATATGGTGTGACTGGACGCACAGCACAATACTTGTACCTGTACTTGTCACACCAGATTTTTTTGTGTCGATATATATCAATAGTTTCCGGCAGTACAATACGAGAACATGTATGAAGTACAGGAGTAAAGTGGTCTTCAGAAGATTTCAATGGCAAAATGAAAATATACATTTTAAAGAGCATCTAAAAAATAAACGATTTATGAATTTTAATCAAAATCGTTTTTGCAAATTTTGATAAAATCAAAAAATACTGAAAAAGTACATTAGTAAAGTATTAGTACTTTTTTGCCCATTTTGTTCAAAAGCTTATTTTCACCCCTCAGTGGGGTACCTAATTTAAATATAAAGTTTCAACCCATTCATTTTATTTATACCTTATTTTGAATACAGAAAACCAGCTCACATTTTTGGAGCTCAAAACGTTTATATATATATATGTAAGAGAAAGTAAAATATTAATGGATAAATTTATATCTTTATTTTTCAATTTTCATGCTTATTTATTTATTTAAGACAATAAAAAAACAGTAAAATTAAAAAAAAAATAATTTACCAATTTATCAATCAAAATTTATTGTGACTCTAAATTTATTTATTTTTGCCAAAATATATAATAAATTTTATTTTTATATATATATATATACATAGTAAATTAATGACCTCCGTTAATACAATAGTAAACACAAGTATCTCATTTAAACATACGTCAACGATAACGTAAATAATTAAGTACTACTGATAGGAGAGGGGGGGGGCGAAATTATTTGATGGTAAAATTTAATTAAAAAAAAAAAAATGCCATTATTTTGTGTTTCTTGACCAGTTTTTATAATCGAAGGAAAAAAAAAAGTTTCACGAAAAGTCTCATAACGTTTAGCTCATTAAAAGAATGCCTAGGGGAAAAAACTTTTTTTTTTCAAAAATACAAAATATAAGTTTCTTTTTTTTAGTCGATCAAAGTAAAAGATTTTTTTTTTTTTTTTTGAAGGGTAATAATGATATAAAAATTATTTTATTACTCAATAAGTAACACTTGATGTGTTAAACCCTAATGATGAAACGATAATATCCTTAAAGACAGTAGCACCGCCCCCCTGACACACTCCTTTTCGTCTAAATCTCAAAAAAATAATAACAAAAATTGTATTAGCTTACATCAAAATAAAATAATAACAACTACATATGAAAGAAGTAGAGTTTAGTAAAACAGGAAAAATTTATAAATTTTAGCTAAATATGTAAATTACATTTTTTAAATCAAAAGAAATATATTTAGGGGAGGGATGTTCCCCTACACCCTCTCTGGATCACTTCAGATCGAAGATTTGAATAAATTCTAACTAGCAGTTCGGTCGTTATTTTCTTATTAAAAATTTATTTTGATATCCTTGACCTCAAGTGTATTTAAGTTAGGTGCCTGAAATTTCAAGAATTTCAATAAAAACGTGAAAGAAATCATAATTAAACTAATTTAGAAGGAAATAAATTAAATAACATCCTATATGGGAAAATACAACGAGGTCAGGCTCAAAATTTCCCCCTTTTTTCCTTTTCCCCCTCTCTGGCCCAGATCGAAGATTTGGAGAACCCTCCTCTCGGGGGGGGGGTTTTTTTTTTTTTAAAAAATTTTTTTTTTTTTCTTTTCCCCCAAAGGTTTTTATATGAAAATATTTGGGGGGGGGAAAATTTAAAAATTTTTTAAAAAAATAAAAAAAAAAAAAAAAAAAAAATTATTAAAAAAAAAATAAATAAAAAAATATACGGGGTCAGGCTCAAAATTTCCCTATAAGGGATGAAAAATCTTTCCTTGTATCCCATATAGGCAAATACAGGAAAATCTTACAGGACTCTTATTGAGCTGTGATGTATTTACTATATGGGATATAAGGGAACAAATTATTTACCTCCCTACACTACACTATTATTATATTCTAGTATAACAAAAAGCTTTGAAATAGAGGGCATTTGTTAGCTTTTAACAAGGATACGCCAGTAAATATATCGCTAAAAATTGGAGCTCTTTGTCCGTATCCAATATGCTCTAAGTTTTATCTTTAACGCTATTTATTCATTACGCTCATTAAAATGGGATTTCTCACCTTCGATGAGGGCATGAATAATTTTTTTTTATTTAATTTTATTAGTCTAAAATAAAAAAAAAATATTTTTTTTACATTTCTACCAGTTTTTTTTTTTTTTTTAATTTTATTTAATTTTCACATTAAATCATGTTAAATTGAATTTCCTTGTCAAAATCATATTGTTCTCGATCTTGAAGACAGACAGACCTTGAACGTTTCCGTTCTGGCCATGGATAATGACAAGCATTGAACTTTATCCTAATTTTTTTTTTTTTTTTTCTTAATAAATTCAAGAGAATTGTTTTACGAATCAACGCGCTTTATTATTATTATTTTTAAATTAAATGTCCAGCTCTTATTGACGAATATTAAATCAAAATTTTAAAATTAGTTTACACTCATTTAAGACCATGAAAAAGGATAGCATACTCCTTGATTTTCCGGACAGCCACAGGAAAATTTGCCCCACATTCCTAAATGGATTAATTACACTGGTCTACACTCAAAATCTTCCCAATTTTGATGTGGAATTGTTTCATTGTCTTGAAATAAAAGATTTCATTTTATGATAGAGGGGGAATTTTATAATGTTAGTAACTTTTTTTTTAATTTTATTATCGATACAGGTTGGTATCAGTGCATGAACTGTCTTTTGTTTCTAGAAAAAGCTATTTACTTACTTAATCATCCTCTGTTGGGCTTAGGGAATGCTGTTGTTTCTTAGTAAACTGGTGTCCAAGTCCGCGCAAGGCGGGCGGCGCGGCTAGTATATATATCCAATACTGTATACATATAAAGAAACGAGTGTTGTTTTTTTTTCTTGGACAAAAAGTGACAACTGTATTAAAAACAAATAATATTTTGGTTTTTACCAGTTTCGGTCTCCATGAGAGCACATCATCAGAACTGAAAAAGATAGAATAAATACATGTGTATGTATTTACCCCAAAACATGATCATTTTTAGTCAAAAATTTCCTTCAACAATAATTTCATACATTTGAAATGTATATATTAATATATATATTATATTAGACTGATGAAGAGGACAAATGTTCTTGAAACTAGTTTTTTTAATTAAATAAATAAAACAAAAAAATTTTTTTTTCAGAAAAAGAAATCTTTTCTTTTTTTTAAAATTTCATTAAAAAAAACCTCCTTATTCTCGAAAAAATACTTTAAAAAATTTTAAAAAATTATATCTTGTTTTAGTGAATAAATATAAAATACGTTACACAAAGACAATTCTTACAACGTAAAAAATTATTTTAACAGAAATTAATATATGTTTATTTTAATATTTACACAATTCCACATAACAATAAGGTCTTGATGTGTCATCTGTCTGTCTTATTTAAGCCATTTGGTATCCAAATGGCTTAAATAAAATCATCGGATTGCCTGGGATCCGAACCCCCGACCCTTGGTACAAGTTACATACCACCTCTCAGCCTTTGGTCCAAATGAAGATTACTCCTATGTTGAAATAGGTTTTTGATAAGAATGATCATGTCTGGAACTGCATTCACATGTCACTATTTAGTTGATGTAGCGAACGCATTTGTTAACGCGAATATTATTAATTTTTAGAATTTAAGTAAATGTTGCTGTGCTTTTTGTGATAATCAATCCATTGGGGGAGGGGGGGGAATGTAGAGCATACTTTCCATGTGGGGTTTGCATTCTAAGCTTCTCGTTATTTGTCTGAGAATGGGACATGTAACGACCCCAAGGATGTTACATCATTTTATTATACTCTTTGATAGTCAATCCATTGGAGGGGTGTATATTTCTTGTGGCTATCAGTTCAAAAATTGGCATTAATCCACCCGCCATTGTAACTTCTCGTTATTCACCTGAGAATTGGGACCCCAAAGATGATACTCCGATTTATTAGGCCGCTTGATAATCAATGTGGGAATTTAGAGGCTATTTTCCTGTTGGTCTCCAAAAGTCCATTTTCATGGGACTTTCAAATTTAAAGTGAATGGACAGGAAAACTCATGTATGAGTACATGTATCACATTGACAAGAGTGCTGCTACATGACATGAGCAGGTGGGTAACCTATAAGGGAAAAATAACAAATTAAATAGTTTATCTTTTCGAATTTTTTGCTATAGAAAAAAAAAAAAAAAAGAAGAGCATTGACACTAATAATGTCTCGTTTGGGGACTGCAAATACGAGGTATATAAGGCAATCGCCACCCACCCACCCACCCAGAGTAGGAAAAAAAGTATAGAGGACGCTGTGTAGGCGGCTGAAGCCCTGAGGCGTCGTCGTCGTCATGGTGACGGCGCATTGGCGACGCGCGTGTTTTTCCACTTGTTGTACGCGTTAACGACGACGGCGACGACGTGTTAACTGGCCCCCAAGTTGCACCTAATTAAAAACCCCTTGAGCTAAGCTTATTGGGAGAATATTATCTATGATTACGTTTTCAGCACGAAAATTTGCTTTCAAAAAGAGGCGGGGGGGGATTTGAGTTAACCTTATTTATTTATTATCATGATTCTATAATAAAACCTGAAATTACAACTTTAAGTAAGCAACAAGATTCCTGTTTTTTATTTTATTATAATTTTTATATTCATTAACGATGCTTTTAAATATAAGTGGAACCCAGGATCTCCAGCCTGGACCAACACTAACAATTACTCAGAGTTAACTATATAAATGCAAGATGACTGTGTAATTCTCTAACAAAAAAATTTAAAAACAAATTCTCACTTTTTATTAAATTTGTTTTTTATAAATTTTTCTCGCTTGGGACGGGAAACGAACCCGAAGAGATCAGTTTGATACTAAAAAAAATATTTATACAAACTAATTTTCTCACCTATATATGTGTATATAGGGAAAGTTTTGGGAATACACGTTTTGAGCCCCCCCTCAAAAATGTGGGACTGTCTGACTGTGTTAGAAATATATCAAGAACAATAAGGAGTAGGAGTTTGAAATTTGGTATTTTAGTTAGGTATTTCCCTGGGACGTGACAAGAAGCTTTTGAACAAAATCGGGCAAAGAATACTAGTACTTTACTGATGTACTTTTTCAGTTTTTTTCGATTTTTTCAAAATTCGTTCTAACGATTTCGATTAAAATGGATAAATCAATTATTTTTTAGATGCTCTTTAAAATGTATATTCCCAATTTGCCATTAAAATTGTTTGAAGTACACTTTACTCTTGATTTACTTCATAAAAAATGATTAGGAGAAAAAATCGTAATAAAATCATTTAACATTTTAAATTCTAAATTACTGCCGGAAAAAATCTGGTGTGACAAGCAAAGAACACAGAAATGAATTGTATGATATATAAATATATGTTTAGAAAATAATAAATCTTCCATTAATGAATTTTTGAGTATTAAAAAAAAAAAAAAAAATGAACTGAATTGGTGTGATTTGACACTTCCTAACTCTTTATTACAGTTATTTATTGTTTCATTCAATTTTTTTTTCTTTCCTTCTCTGTATATATAAAAACAAAATAAAACGAGAAGCTCAACAAGCGCTTTGTTATTTTCTTGTGACAATATACTATTGTGTTCGATTATAATTAAGATCCCTCGGGAGTTTTTGAGTTTTCTCCCTCCGCCCCCTCCCCTCCCCACTTTTCATTTCAAATCTTCCATCTTTTTTTTTTTTTTGCTTAAATTATTTCAGATTGAAAAAAAAAATTCTTTTCTTATCAGAAATCGGTTGATTTAATTTTTTTTTTTACAGTTGTCTTAATTCTAAAATTTTCGAAAAATATTATTTAATAGATGATTTCGTTGAAGGTTGATCGCCATTTTGTTTATTCTTGGAATTTTATCCAGAGAACAATTTTTTTTTATAACGCACAGTGTTTTTTTTACAAAATTTTTAATAATGAAAAAAAAAGTTAGGATTTGATTAAATAAAAAAAAATATACGGGTCGTAATCAAGGGCGTATCCAGAGGGGGCAGCTGCCCCTTCCTGTAGCAATGTAACAATATGTTACTCTAATTTGTGGAAATAAAGATAATTTAATTTGTATGTTAGCTTAATGATTGATAGCTCTAAGGGCGTATTAAATTTACAAAAAAAGGTTAGTAATTTTGTAATTGAAAGATGCTCAAAAGAGATTTTGCTCAAAAGCTTTCCCAATACAGGAAAATTTCAGGGAAAAACAGATCTGATTCAATATTCAACAAAATTTAACTTACAGAGATTGTTCGCCAAAAATTAGGCGTGCCCCCCCCCCCCCCCTCTGTCTTTCGGTTTCCATATGTGGGCTTTTACAGAAAATCAGTTAAAATGAAATAACATTTCAAGAGAATTTGATACGTAAATATAGTAATTTCACCATTTGTGTTTATTAATAAAAAAAAAAAAAAGAATTCTAGAGTTGGTTAATTGAATTAGAAAGTTGGAATATTTTTTTTTTTTTTTTTTTTTTATTTATATATTCTAATTGAGCTCATATTTGATGAATCGTAATTGTATATTTGATGATCATTTAATACTGATTAAATAAAGGTTTAATTAATATTTTACATATATCTAGCAACTTTTTTTGTTTTAATACTCAAGTAGTAGCTATTGATAAAAAAAAATAATGAAAAAGTCAATTTTACATTCTCTTATCTCTATATGTTAAATTATTCAAAAATTCGATGTCGTGATTGAAATTTTATATTTAAGTTAGGTATCCTCCCTACACGTGTGAAGAGGCTTTTGAACAAAATCGGCCAAAAATTACTAGTACTTTATTAATGTACTTTTTTAGTTTTTTTACTATTTTCTCAAAATCCTCTCTAAAGATTTTGATTAAAATTCATAAAGCAATTATTTTTTAGATGCTCTTTAAAATGTATATTCTCATTTTGCTTTTTGAAGTGTTTGAAGCACACTTTACTCTTGTACTTCATAGGATAAATGTTAACAAAATGTATATATACTTATATTTTAATAATATTTATTTATAAATTAAACGCAGGGAATTAAATATATGTCGACAAAAAAAATCTAGCGTGACAAACACAGAACACAACTTTCAATTTAGAGTGCGATAATCACACCATATTTGATCTAAATTAATTTGCATCCTGGAATTAATTTATATCTGGTGGCTACATCAGATTTATATTTTTTAATTTTTTAATATTTTTGTGATTTATATGAATTAATAAATTTTACATATTAAATATAAATTAATCCCGACAAAAAAAATCTGGTGTGACAAGCACGGAACACAGATTTAAAGTAAGAATGCGTCCGGTCACAACAGATTTTTTTTTCTATACGCCATGATCTAAATTAATTTGACAAACCAGATTTTTTTGTATGATTTAAATTATCTAATGGCTACATCAGATTTATTTGACTCCATTAATAATTATAAAATTATTTTACTTTATTTTTCTGGCTATTTAAATAAAAAAAAAGAATGCTGGTAGAGTCAACTTCGCAATTTTTATGAATGGATAAATAATATAAAAAATAAAAGGACGCCATGTATGTATGAAGGTTAATTGCCTTGTATTCAGCGTAACTATTGACGGCAGGCCGCCTGAGGGCACCCCCCCCCTGTTTGTCTATGTTTTCTAGAAAAAGGTGTTCATGTTGACAAAAATATTAATTAACTTCGCCAGTCGGTCGATGGCTTTTTTTTTCTCTCTGTCTCCCCAGCGAGGCGAAATTGTAAGGTGTAATTGACAAATATAATGATCGTTAGAAGCAATCAACTTGGAGTGGTACCTCGGTTATATATATATATAGCAATTTGATTAAAATTGAGCTAAATTTTTGTTATTGCTGATGGATAAATGCTAAAATTTACTCTTCCTTTTCGGTTGCTGAAGTCATTTTGGGGTTTACGTTTAATATTTATTAAATTAGTATTTTGGGGTGATCCATCCGAAATCTGTCGTATTTGGAATTGCTTAACTCTTGCAAGACTCCGTTGCCAGGAATTTGGAAATTAATTTACTCAAGAAAACTTGAATTAATAAAGTGCCGCGGGACGTTCAACACTCTGGTTTTTTGAGGCCACCTACCTGAATTTCAGCCGTTCTTGGCCGATTGCGGTGTCTGTTGCACTACTCCGTTGCCAGGTTCCCCGGGAATCGGGAAATTAATTTCTAAAGAAAATTCGAATCAATAAAGCGCCGATGGATGTTCAACATGGTGGTTTTTTGAGGCCATCCATCCATCGTGATTGGCTTTGCTTAACTAAAACAAACTCCGTTGCCAGGTCCTTCCGGGAATTGGGAAATTAATTTCTAAAGAAAATTTGAAGCTTAGAATAAAACGCAAGTGAAGTTGTAATAGATATAATAATTAAGAAATGACGCCTGTCTGGCACCCTCTTGTAAATTCGAAATGAAATTTTCCACTCTTATAGACTGTTCAGGAAAAATCCTCGAGTCCCACATTCTCAAATGGGAAGGCTCACAATTTCCCCATTGAAAAGCATTGGGTTCTTTCTCCATCTTAAAGCTAATTAATTTTACTAATTAAATCTCTCAAATTAAAAATAATAAAATTTTTTATATAACAAGAATATATTTTGTAACAAATGCAATGTTAATGAACCAGATACATATATTATTAAGAATAGGCGAAGGCGGGCGATGCGGCTAGTGTATGCTATAATTAATTTTATTATTATTATTATTATTATTTTGTCTTTTTAAATCTGTATACACAATATTTTTGCATCTTCTGCTATTTTGCAGGCTATATTTTGTGAGTGTGGGTTTACGTCTGGCTTTTATTGACATTCCGGCTGTTGACCGTCCGGGCACACCCCCTAAGCGATAAATAATAAATATTTAGATTCATGGAATTAAATTCGCATTTTTAAATAAGATTTCAACTTGAATATGAATATTAAATCTTAATTGCTCTATTTATATGTAATAATTTTGGAACATCTATTTGCATATTTCATCGCTTTTTTAATAGTTCAGGAGAATAGTTTTTACTTTCTCTTACCTATATATTGTATATATGTATATATATAAAGAGAGAATATTTTGGATGTTTTGAGGTAAAAAAAAGTGGGTTTGTCTGTGTTCAAAATAAATTATGAAGAAAATCAGCTACGAGGTTGAAAATTTAAATTAATTCTCAAAAAACAGGAAAAATTGTTAGAACTGGATTACAGGAAAATTATTTTCATCCCCCATATAACTTATTAATTTTTAAAGTTACGGGGATCCTGATAGGAAGTTCAAATAATAATGTAATAATTCATCTTTCACGTTCTGTCCGGGAAATTTTTTTGCCTAAATAGAACAGGAAAATTATTTTCATCCCTTATATTCTTATAACTTTTTGAGTTATTAATTTTTAAAGTAACAATTTGGTTATGGAAAGTATAGGAAAAATAACCAAATCCTCATTTGCTCAAAATTAATCCACTGTGACGTAGCACGAAGATTTTGAACAAAATCGGCCAAAGAGTACTAATACTTTACTGATGTACTTTTTCAGTTTTTTCCGATTTTCTCAAAATTCGCTTAAAAGATTTTGATTAAAATTTATAAATCATTTATTTTTTAGATCCTCTTTAAAATGTATATTCTCATTTTGCTCTTAAAAGTTTCTGAAGCACAGTTTACTCTTGATCTTCACAGTGAAGATAGAGACAATTGGTGATTCAGGTTTATTCTCAAAGCAAAAACGCTAACTTTTAATATCATTTTAACACTCCCTTGCCTCAAATAGCTATTCTGTAAACAAATACTTTAAAGCCAAAGCGTTAGCATTTAGTAAATAGTGTTAAAAATTAATGTCATGTCTGGGTAGTGCCTTTAATATTTTAACGCCGTGTTTAAAATAAAAATTGCGTCCTTAACCTAAAAAGTAAGGTTATGATTTTGATAGCTTTGAAATAAAAGTTAACGTCGCTGTTAAAACTTTGTTTAAAGAATATTATTTTTTAACGCTGTTTGTTTTTATATTACTTTTTAACACCCATTTTAAATTTTAACGTCTGTATTTAAGAAAATTTTAAATTTATATTGGGGGGAAACTAAAAATATGTCACTACATAAAGATGGGAAAAATACCGGAGTGCGGGACTTTAAACCCTGTTTGTTGTTGTGTTATTGTTTTATTATATTTATGAATTCCCCAATCGCAAACATCTCCCTCAATCAATGCAAATTAGCCTCTTTTTTTTCTAACCTCTATAATAAAATTTTTATCTACTATTAAATCACCAGATCATTTTATCATCTTAATTTAATTATAAAAAATAAAAAAAAAATTCTTTTCGTTCTTAAATAATTATAGCCATATAATTTCAATTCTATCATAACCAGGTGATAGCGAATCCCAAGACGAAAACAAAATTCTTAACTAATTTAATTTACAATCACCCTTATATTTTATTTTTATAAACAAAATTAAAAATTTATTCCACTTGAATACTTACTAGTCGCGTTGCCCGTCTTGGGCGGACCATCGCTTTTTCTTCCTATTTCGTTTAAATATTTCTACAGAGATATCTAAGAGAACAGACGAATTATAAGCCTACATACAAGTATTTTTATCATAGTCAATTAAAGAAAAAAAATTTAAAAAAAAAAATTAATTATAACAATTTTATAATTTTTCATTTGAGAGATTTAATTGATTTATTATTATAATTAATTGGCTTTAATTTTTTAATCGACCCAATCCTTTTCAATGGGGAAATTTTGAGCAAATGAGGCTTTGATTATTTTTCCTGCACTCTCCATAACCTATGGGGGAAATTGTTACTTTAAAAATTAATAACTCAAAAAGTTATAAGAATATAGGGATGAAAATAATTTTCCTGTAATCCGGTTCTACTTGAGGCAAAAACATTTCCGTTGACAGACAGATAGACGGACATTAGCGAATTATCAATCTCTCTGATTTCTTTCTTGAGACAGTAACCATTCTTCTGTAGCAGATGTTGCAGCACTGAAGATGACCAAATAAATTCAGGCCGAAACGTCTTATTCTGAGAGTTTTATTGAACCTAGATAATCCCAATTTGGCTGATATCTCCAATTCTCCTTTATATTATTAGCGAATTACGTCTATGTTAGTCATTTAAAGGAAAAAATGTAATTATAACAATTTTTATAAATTTTCATTTGTGTTATTTAATTAATTTATTTTTACAATTATTTGGCTTTAATTATTCAAAAGACCCAATGCTTTTTAATGGAGAAATTTTGAGCAAATGATGACCCGACTATTTTTTTCTTTCGTAACATCCTCTTACGCATAAAAAAACATACTTTATAGGAGAATAACTTTAAAAACTTTTAATAACTCAAAAAATTATAAGAATATAGGGATGAAAATAATTTTCCTGTTCTATTTGAGGCAAAAAAAATTTCCCGAATAGAAGGTGAAAAACGGACATTAAAGAATTATATACTTGGTATTCAATTAAAAGTAAAAAAAAATTAATTATAACAATTTTTATAATTTTTCATTTGTGAGATTTAATTATTTTATTATTATAATTAATTGGGTTTAATTTTTCAAAAGGCCCAATGGGGAAATTTTGAGCAAATGATGCTTTGATTATATTTCCTGTACTCTCCAAAACATACATGTTTCCTCATATTTTATGGGAGAAATCGTAACTTTAAAAATTAATAAGTTATATTGGGATCAAAATAATTTCCCTGTAATCCTGTTCAATTTGAGACAAAAAAATTTTCCGCATAGAGCGTGACAGACAGATAGACGGATTACGGTATAAATAGTTATAATAGCACTTTAGTATTGTTGTCTACCTTTTATTAAGTTGTAATTACATGATGAGTAATTTGTAATGTTGCTATGCACTTAATCTTTTATAAACGAGTCTTTTACGAGTGATATAAGTTAAAAAAAAGGAAGGTATGCATGCAAATGCACCGGAACGACATCTTTGATTTATCGCTTAATAAAAGACAATACGCTTGAAAGAAAAAAAAAAAAATTTTATTACAAGTAGCAAATATGCACGCATAATTAACGTTAAAGTAATAAAATTCAAGTTGTATTATTTGTCAAACAATTGTTATCTTTTTCAAGTGGCTCCATTTATGTTCGGGTTGACAAGTGGCGAGATGTATAGCGTGGCTCAAGTGGCTGGGGTGTAGCAGCAGCAGCAGCAGGTGAGGGAGGAAACGCAGCAGCAGCTCAATTCACGCGCAACAAGTGGAGCGAACGATTCTCTCGTCCCTTTTCTGGCCCTTTCTACCTGCCAAATTAACCATCCCCCCTCCCCTCTCTTCTTTAAAGCCTTTTCATTTCAATTATCTTATTAAATAATCCCAATCATAATTCACCTCCAAGCTAAGAACTCAATTTTGAGCGCTTTTTAATCCCTCCGTCTTTTTATGCAATTAAATTACTCTTCAATCTTCCTTCTCTCCATCAAGCATATTAATTATCTTTATTCCTTTTAATTTGGTTGTGTCATTACATCGCTTTAAATTCAAAAATATTTATAAAATAAGTACTTATTAAGATAAGATAATAGATAACGTTTAGTAAATTAGAAATTTTGCCATTTTTTAAATTCCCTCCTGTCATTAAAATTAAAAGGATTTTTTTTGATTTTTTTCTTTTATGGGTGCAAATAAAGATAAGACTGTAGGCAAAATATTTTTTTTTTTTTAATGTGTTTATTAAAGCTTTTGTAGTTTTAATTATTATTATTAGGGGATTTTAATTATAGAGCACATTTTTGTATTTAATTATTTATTAAAATAATATAATATTTATTAAAATAATATAAACACTCTACAACGTTCGACTGCTTATTCTGAAGTCGTTTTCAAGTACTGTGCACTCAAGTGAACATGTCCGTTACGTGCCTTTTTTATTATATATAACGACGTCAGCGCTCATCTGCAGGCATTCCTACGAAGTTAGATTCAAATTTTCCCGCTATTTTCCACTCATTCCCATGAAGTTAGACATAATCATTAAAGCAAATGTTTACATAAAAAGCATAATGTTACAATAAGGTTTTGAATTTGATTTTAACAGAGATGGTACAAAATATTATTATTAAATCATTCCAAAATTACAAATATATATATATATCAAAGCCCTGACATATAATTAACATTTTTTCTCATTCAATACAATGTTCTACATTTTATTAAGCGAATTTTTGAGGCATTATAAAAAAAAAAAAAACTAAAATAAAAGCTGAGTCGTCTGTAATATCTTGAGGGCATGTATAAATGCAGGAATTTTGAGAAGTTTTGAGGTCCACTGGCAGTGAGACCAAATCTGGCAAAATGGTCGGTCTCTAAACAAAATATCTCAAGGAGAGGTTAAAATTTTATATTTATGTTAGTTACCCCCCCCCCCCCCTCCCCCGGAGACGTAACGCGAAGTTTTTTCAGTTTTTTTTTTTTGTTTTTCTCAAAATTCCCTCAAATGATTTTAATTAAAATTCATAAATCGATTATTTTTTAGATACTCATTAAAATGTATATTCTCATTTTGTTTTTGAAATTGTTTGAAGTGCACTTTATTCTTGTACTTCTTAGGAGTCCATGGTAAATATTTTCACATATTTATAAATTTTACATCTTGAATTCTAATATATCGGCGGAATCTAATCAAAAAATGTGATGCGACAAGCACAGAACACAACTTTCAATTACCAAAGGTAAGAGAATGTGTGCTGTGCGAACATTACACCAGATTTTTTAGAAAATAAATGTGAACCACATGAGGGTGTGTTTTAATATTGCCCCTTACTGAATATCCCACATCTTTAATATAAAAAAAAAAAACATGAAATTAAAGACTTTTATCATTTTGTTTGATAAAATTATTTTTTAAATGCTTTATATGTATAGGACTATATATAAAAAAAATATCGTATACCTTTTGCTACAGATAAATTTATCTCTTTTTTCTCTTTTTTTGTTAAAAAAAAAATTGTACGTCTTTAATTTTCTGTAGGAAGAGACATTCAAATTGCCGATAACACAAGATTGCGTGGAACAAAAGACCATAAAAGAATTCAGTCAAAAGGAATACGTACATATCACAACTACGTGATATCCAAAAAGCAAGCAGCCACCTGCACAAAGTGAAATATCAAAAAAAAAAGAACAATATAACGCCACTACGAAATATTTTCAAGCGAAAAAAAAATATATCTCCAATAAATAGACTTGTTTCTTTCTCACCTCTTTGTTGTTGTCGTTGTTGTTTATGTTAAATTTTAAGCACTTGTTAAAGAGATAGACTGAAATAACTGGTCGCATAATTGAAAGTTGTGTTCTGTGCTTGTCACACCACATTTTTTGTGTGTAGTAGTGATATATTAAAATTTATAATTATTGGCTTCTAGTACGAGAGTAAAGTGTGCTTTAAAAGATTTCAAGGCCAAAATGAGGGTATACATTTTAAAGAGGGTCATAAAAATAATTGATTTATGAATTTTAATCAAAATCGTTTGAAGGAATTTTGAGAAAATCGTTAAAAACTAAAAAAGTACATCAGTAAAGTAGTAGTACTCTTTGGCTGATTTTGTTTAAAAACTTATTGCTACATCCCAGTGGGGTGGCTAACTTAATTATAAAATTTCAATCTCTTAACTCTTTTTGTTCTTGAGATATTTTGAACACATATATACAGACAATTTTGAGAGACCCACATTTTTATATACTAAGAAAACAACGACTTCCCCATTTTTTTTTTTTTTTATCTTCTTTTCCATTTTTTTCCATTATTTCTCCCAACAACCCCCAAATTTTTTTTTAACATGCTATCCGTCTTCAATTATTACATCTTTTTCTAATTTACAACAATACTAAATGTCTCATTGTTTCCGAAATTACATAGATGACCAAGTTAAGGTTTTGCTTAGGAGCTACGACGATCCTAAAACGACCTTGCGTCTTTAACCCCCCCCCCTCATCCGCTCCCTTCTCATTTCCGTCGTTCAATTTTGAAATAAATTTCAATTAAATCTAATTATAAACCATTATTAATTGACTTAATTAAATTCTTTGTTTAAAATTTCGTGCACAGAGACTGTAAAGGAAAGTAATTTTATTTTTTTCGTTTTTTCTCTTAATTTCTACAAAGAATTTTCCTACCAGGTAAAGGTCGCCAATGTTTTTGAGCCGGCCGATACCTGGCCTCTGAGACGACGATTGTGAATCTAAATGAAATGCAAATGTACCCGGTAATGAATGCAGCAAATGAATTTAATGGAAGCCGTCAACGCGAGGCCTTTGCATCTAGATCAAGAGCTCCTTAAATCTTGACGGCGATCTGTGACCCACCGAGGCGCTACGCTATATATTCGTACCCACACACACACACACAGCTTGATTTCCTCCACATGCAGATCAATTATCTTCTTTTTTTTTTTGTTTTCTACAACTCGATTAACCTTATTGTTGTAAATTATGCAATCCGGACATTGTCTTAATCAAAACTCATCTAAATTCCAACCTAATTAAATTTTATACGTGTATGTGAACTTCGTCATTTTTTTTTTATTACTTTCTCTTATCTATATCTAGAAGAGAGAGAGCATTTTTAACTCCCGGAGTCGGGTCCCCCAAAATGAACAAGTTGGCCCAAAAATATGGGTCCCTCAAAATTTTCTGTATATATGTGAACAAAATATCTCAAGAACGAAAAGAGCTAGGAGGTTGAAATTTTATATTTAAGTTGGGTACCCCCCTGAGACGTGACATGAAGCTTTTGAACGAAATCGGCCAAAGAGTACTAGTACTTTACTGATGTACTTTTTAGTTTTTTACGATTTTCTCAAAATTCTGTTAAAAGAATTTTGATTAAAATTCATAAATTAATAATTTTTTAAATTCTCTTTAAAATGTATATTCCCATTTTGCTATTGAAATTGTGTGAAGTACACTTTACTCTTGTGGTTAGATAGAAGCCATGCTTAAATTTTATATCTTGAATTCTAATAGAGTCCTGGAAACTAAATATATTTCGACACAAAAATTCTGGTGTGATAGAACACAACTTTCTACTGTAGACATAAAAAATCTGGTGTGATAGAACACAACTTTCAACTGTCAACACAAAAATTCTGCTGTGACAGAACACAACTTCATTTCCCAAAGTTGCGTGCTGTGCTATTACTCGCACCAGTTTTTTTTCTCTTAAGAATTTCCAAGTCATAATTAGTCGCCTGCTAAATAGTGCAGCTGCAAATGAGAAAGGATACTAAATAAAGAGTGAAGTTGGCCAAGTTACACGTATTGGTCATCATTCCAATGAAGCAATGATCGTTCTGCTTATATAAAATTCCAAGGGCAAAGATGGATGTGCAAAAATAAATAAAAAGAATGACCCTTTCTTACTTGAAAGTGAAAATGGCAGGTATAAAGGGCCTGCAGGTAGATAGAAAAATGTTGCTTTCTCCTCCCTTCCTTCTATTAATGTCTCTTTGTATGTTTGCCAACCCGTTAGGGTTTCACTTATTGTCAAGGAAAATGTCAAAACTCAGATATCGTCGTCGTCGTGCCGGCGTTGTTGCAACAACTAACCCACAAGTTGCATTGACACTCGCTATTTTTAAAAGACTCTCTTAATTATCTGAAAATTAATTCTTTGAATAAATCTACTTTTTATTTTTTTTTGAGGATATACAGTATGTATAGTTAAAAAAAAAATTTGCACAAATCTCTGCCCCCAAATTGCTAATTTATTTCTTTTTTTTTAAACCCTTTTCGACTACAGAGGCCATTTATTTATATAAATATTCAACTACATAATATCGATGGCTATCGGGGACGTTCCACATGCGGAGCTTTTGGCATCACTTAATTTTATTTCTTCACTACTACTTCTTAATTATGAGAATTATTATTATTACTATACCAATCCAGTGTCTGTTCCATTTGTTACATAAATGCAAAGAATACATAAATGTTTCCCCATTCATTTCCTATGGGAGAAATCGTAACTTTAGGAATTAATAACTCAAAAAGTTATAGGAAAATAATTTTCCTGTAATACCTAGAAGGTCCTCTTTAAGCATATAAAATTTGGATTCCAAATTACGGGAAGTTGCCCAAACAGCCAGCAGGCTTACAGACAGGCGAATATTAGCGAATTTTAGAGCCTATATATAGATATATCTCTATATAAAATGAATATAGATATTTCTACTTTTGTTACTCTTTGGTTGTCTTTCGAATTCTGAAACGATATTAAACGATGATTCAGATACATTTATTAGTAGCCAAATGATTTAAATAAATATTCATCCGATTCCCCTTGGTTTTTGAAGTTATCAATATTGATATTTGTATCTTGGTCACAAGGAGGGAATGACAAGGTATTGTTAAATTATTATTAATATATAACAAGTAGTGGCTGTTATAGAATGAATACGGCTGACAATATTTTTTTCACTAATGTCCGTCTGTCTGTCACGCTTTGGTATTTTGAAACCAAATTTTTATGCTTAAAGAAAACCTTATATGTATTACAGGAAAATTATTTTCCTATAACTTTTTGAGTTATTAATTCCTAAATTTACGATTTCTCCTGCATAGGGGGAAATATTTATGTATCCTTTGAATTTATGTATTCTATGAATGTAAACAAATCCTCAAGCAGGCACTGGAATAATAATAATAATTTTCCAGAGGCTGAGGCGAGACAATTTTTATTATTTTTAATTGTTCATCAATTTTTTTATGAATATATAGATAGGTATTAATAAAATACATATAATAAAATATTATTTCAACAAATACAATAATTTAGGTGGTGTATACATGTCAGATATGTAATTGTCTCAAACGAGTGGTCTAAAAAATTGAAAGCGGGCGGCGCTGCTAGTAGCTAGCCGAAAAGTTCCGGTATAATGAGTGTTAAAAAAATGGCTGCATCGTATTTTTTTTATTAATCCTTATTATAAATAATATGTTATCGTTTTTTTTTATAATACTTATAGAAAGGATTGTTTTCTAAATCGCTAATTATTAAAAAAAAAAGTAATAAATTTAAGATTTCTTCGAAAAAAAAATATTTGGGTAAAGGGCGAGAAGAGAGAGAAAAGAAACGGTCTGTTGGATAAATAGAATTGTCTGTGAGGGTTGATTATTAGCTGGCACCCTTGGACTCATCTGTCCCTGAGGCTAGTAATAAGAAAACGCTATCTAATAACACCCCCGGGGCGGGAAATAGACCCGGGACGTCCGTGACAAGAGTCCATGTCACCCGAAGGACGAGGCTTTTATTTATTCTTTTCTTTATCTAATAATAAATATCACATATAAAAAATACATCACAAAATAAAAAAATAAATATTACTTACTTTAAATTGCAAATTAAATTATTAATTATATCAAAAATACTTTATACATAATTTTTGTAAAATTAAAGATTATTATAATATCTATTTATATAATTCATTAATGTCCGTCTGTCTGTCACGCTCTATTTGGGCAACCAAATTTTTATGCTTAAAGAGAACCTTCTAAGTATTACAGGAAAATTATTTTCCCATAACTTTTTGAGTTATTAATTCCTAAAGTTACGATTTCTCCTAGAGGAAATGTATAGGGAAATATTTATGTATTCTTTGCATTTATGTATTCTATGAATGTAAACAAATCCTCAAGCAGGTACTGGATTGGAATAATAATAATAATAATTTTCTTTTCGTAATTAATAAAAAGCGAGGCTGAAGGCGCGGCTAGTATTAAATTTTGTTAGAGAAAACCAAGTATGTCTGTAAAGCTCCGAAGGCAGGCGACGCGGCTAGTATTATTATGAATAAATAAATAACATCTCATAAATCATTGTATTTGTTAAAATAATATTATTTTGTATTAATAAACATTATTTCTATAATGATCAAAAAAAATAAATAAAATTTAATTATATAACAATTTTTATTATTTTTAAATTGAGAGATTTAATTATTAAAATGAATTAGCTTTATTTTTCATAAAGAGAGATAAATCCCATTGTTTTCCAATGGATAAAATTTTTTTGAGATTGTAGGGAAACGATCTAGATTATCCATCGCCATCAGCGTTCTCTTACATAAAATTACAAAATATAAATACAAAATTAAATTAATTTCTAATAACATATTCATCAAATTTACTATAAATTCGTAACTCCACTTTTGTTATTTAAATGGATTAAAAATATTCTAAGCGTCTTATTGCAGATTTTGCCTCGCCATTAGGCGCTCAGCTTCCAAAATATCTATTTTTTTTTTAGCTGCTATCGTTACTAAAATTTTAATGTTTGGTATAAAAATACTGTACTTAAAGTTATCCAAACGTTTGCTTTTTACTTTCTTTTTTATTTAAGCACTTTCCACACATTTTATTAACACTTAAATTGGAAGACATTTATTAATACATTAAATACGAACGATTTGAAAGTTTATAAAACAAATTACTGATAATAAATCTCATTGAATAGACACAGAAACCATTTATTAACTTAACGAAATTTTAACTTTGAAATACCGTAATTTACATATTGATTTTACTAACCCTTGGAAATCTAACCCAAGATCTCCAACCTTATCGTTCAAGATCAACAATTAATCTTTATTTATTCAATTGGCATTGAATTTGTCCAATATTTGGAGTCTAAAATATTCTTTAGAAAGATGAGGAAGGTTTTATTTTATTTTTTCACTAATCAAGATTGAATTAATTCTTTTTTTTTTTTCTAAAGAGTTATTTGAATATAAATAAAAACTTCGCTTGTTTTATTATAAACTAACATGTGAAGTTGAAAATAAAAAAACTTTTGAAAAATTAATTAAAAAAAAAAGATCTCTAGATAATAATAGATTAATCTCCATGGCTAAATAATTTGTCAAATTTTCGGTCTGCAAGTCAAGCGTGTGTGTTTTGTTGGGAAGTCCCTCTCCAATTCCACAATAGACACGACCTATTTATTTATTTAGGCGATAGCTCTTATCAGTGAGGTCGCAGTGCAAGTCTAGCCATTTAAATGAGGCTATAAAAACAAAAGTGGAATCAGGGACATCTTACTTACCTCGGAAAAAACTCCCCCCCAACTGGTCAGAGTGGTTTATGTTTATATATAAGAGAAGTAATCACAATTGAAATCAACTAGCCGCGACGTCCGCCTTAGGCTGGCTCGGGCCCGCCTGCGGCGGACCTTCGCCTTCTTAATTATGAAAAGAAAATTATTATTATTTCATTCCAATTCACTTCCTGCTTGAGGATTTGTTTACATTCATGGAATACATAAATGCAAAGAATACATAAATATTTCCCTATACATTTCCTATAGGAGAAATCGTAACTTTAAGAATTAATAACTCAAAAAGTTATAGAGATTTCGGGATGAAAATAATTTTCCTGTAATCCCCTAGAAGGTTCTCTTTAAGCATAAAAATATTTCATCGGGAAGTTGTCTAAATAGAGCGTGACAGACAGACAGACGGAGATTAGCAAATTATATATTTATATATAGATACTCTAATAATTCGACACTACCTTCTCACATAGCGCGTTAAATGTTCAGAAATTAGATTTGAATTATCTATAATACACACTGTTAAAAATTTTCAAGGGATATTCATAAAGTAGTATAGGAATTCTGTTTTCAGGTTTATGAAAATTTCATACAAAAAATTGTTCATACTTGAGCTCGATTTTTTCCCTTCATATATGAATTTGTTCGACGCCTTTACCATCTCGACTACTTACTTTATTAAGAATATCGTACTTTTTTAAGCTACTTAAATTTGATTCATAATTTTTATTTTTTTTGAATTTGATTTCACAATCTGAGTATATTAAAATTCAAGCACGAAAGTATATGAAAAACGATTGAATTTTTTTTTTTTTACAGTGCTTATATCTGTCTATCACGCTCTGTTTCACCAATTTTACCAATAGAGGAAGAAGTTCAGGAAAATTCTAATTCTCAATTGGGAAGGCTCAAAAAATTCCTGAAAATTTCCCATAAGAAAGCATTGGGTTGTATCTCAATTTAAGAAAAATTAAATTTAATTAATTATAATAATAAATTAATTAAACCTCTCAAATTAAAAATAATAAAATTTCATATTTAATTAATTTTTTTTTTTTTGCTAATGAATTTAGGAATATGTATATCTACTTTTTATAAGTTAATGGGATCTTAATGAATTATTTATATGAATTGTCTGAAAAAATTTAATCACATGATTAAGGAAAGGCGAGGGCCCGCCGTAGAGGGGCCCGAACCTGCCGGAGGGGGAGGGAGAAAGAGAACACATGCATTTTATATATATGTGATTATTTCATTGTTTTTGTTAGAAACTAGTCGCACTGCCTACTGATGGCGAGCATTTTTTTAGTTTTGTACCATAAATGTATTTTTAATATTAATTTAAATACATTTAATTGGGATTTCCAATCACCTAGGGATAATTTTTTTTCATTGCTTTTAAAGAGAATAAACTAAATAAATTAATTTTATTATATAATTTATATATACAATTAAAATAAAGAAATCAAATTTTGATTCGGTTGGTTTCGCCCCCTTGGACCTTCTGCCAGCTGACTCAGGCCCGCCTGAAGCGGATACTCTATTTTTCTTAATTATGAAAAAAAAATGAATATTACTATTCCATTCCAGTGTCTGTTTGAGGATTTGTTTACATTCATGCAAAGAATACATAAATTTCTCTATACATTTTCTATGGGAGAAATCGTAACTTTAGGAGTTAATAACTCAAAAAGTTATAGAAATTCCGGGATGAAAATAATTTTCCTGTAGTGCTCTTTAAGCATATAAAATTTCGATTCAAAATTGTTGGTCAAACAGAGCGGGATAGACGGATAGACAGACAGCGAATTATATATATATAGATCGTTTATTACTTTTCTATCAATCATTGGGTATATATTCCAATTTCGTGTCAGAATGTGGTTACTTTGAGGAGCAATTTTCATGAGATAGGTTTCTTGTTTTCCTACCTCAGGAAATGCAATTAGATAATTTTTTGTCATGACTTGAATTTGAACTCGAATTAAGAATCTTTCTTCATTTAATAGCATATTAATGAAAAGGTAAACAGCTACGATACCTGCTTGAAGATTTGTTTACATTCATGCAAAGAATACATAAATATTTCTCAATAAAAAAAAAAAAAAAAAAAAAAAAAATTAAGCTATAAAAAATACTTGAAGAAAATTAATTGCAAAATATTTCTAAATAAAAAGACCTCTTTATATAGATGATAGAATGAAGATGTATGAATGGCCATTATCATTTATTAAAGTAGCAAGTTTTTAAGTCGGAGAGTAAAATGGATCCAGGTCATGGAAGGAAGGAAGCAACAGGTCGCTCTCTGCTGCAAATCGACCGCTAAGAAATTAACCAGCAATTGAAAGTTACTAACCACAACCCCCCTTCCCCTCTCCTACATACACAAATACACTCTTCTTATTCACACCTTTATAACCCTTTAAAAAGAAAATGCCAATCAAGTTTCATTCAATTGATTGATAGCACAGTGATTTTCGGTCTTTTGAGCTAGAGCTATATGGGTAACCCTTATACCATCAACCTCTAGTTTTAGATTTCTTTAAGCCGTTATCTCTTAATAAGATTGTTAAATAGACTGAAATATAAATTTTCAGCCAAAACGGAGGTGATTTAATAGTGGACTGTAAAAAAAAAAATCTTAACTTTAGTGTGTTTTGAAATACTAAATTTACAAATTTTCCTTCTAAATTTTAACTATTTGTTTACTAAATTTACAAATTTATTCTTTCAAATATTTTTTACACACAAAAAACATCATTTTATGTTTTGTAATTTTACATACATTGTATAGTAATTTTTGTTAAAAATTGTGTTTTAATTTTTGAAAAAAGGTTAGTTTGGAATTAGTGTGCAAATGTGTTGTAATTTTACAAAGTAGTTTAGGATTAATAGAATTAAGTAGCTTAAAAAATGTAGTAGTCGAGATGGTAAAGGCGTCGTACAAGTTTATATATGATGAAGGAAAGAATCCAGAGTTCAAATCCCTCGGGGGACAAGTTTTTTTTTCTCGCTCGTACCAAATTACTTTTTAAAATTAAAAGACTTACTAAATTTATGTTTTTGATTATGTAATTTGCTTCCTACATAAAAATTGTAAAATCACTAAAAATTTTTTCAGTTTTTTTTTTTTAACTTTGGACACTCCTAATACAATTTTTACGATCCCTGAATGCAAAAAATTGATACTGGCGACCGTTGGCACTAGATGAAACATATTCATATAGGAAATATAAATTATACACTAGGTTCTTGGTTTCATTTTATTTTATTGACTTAATATGTATTTCGAACCTATGTTTGTCATTTATAAATGACTGACTGAAACTTCTGAAGTTGTGGAAATACGTATTAAGTCAATAAAATAAATTGAAACAAAGAACCTAGTGTATAATTTATATTTCCTATACAAAAAACATTTACAATCTTGTATAGTAGGTCATTTAACTTTCTAAAAAATATTCATCCCGCGCATGCGTAGTGAAGAAAATCACATGCGCAGTAACGAAAAACAATTCTCTTTTCATTAATGCGCATGCGCTCTGATCGAACAGACCTTAGATATAACGAGGAACTTTTAAGTTCTTTGAAAGTCAAGGTGTTTTTTTTCCCTAACCTGAATTTTTTATTTTTTGAAATTAAATAAATAAAAAAAAAAAAGAAGTGTATCTTTTAAAAAGCATTCAAGGTTAACAACCAATAAGACGACGTTAAATTCGAGTGAATGCATTAAAAGTATAGTTAAAAAATGAGCAAAGCACTGTGTGTGTGTGTGTGTGTCTGGAGCTGAAGAAGGCAATAAACTTGCTAAGATTTCAATCCTGAGGCAAAATAAAGGAATGTTCTCTTTTTTTTTTTTGAAAATGAGAGTGAAAAAAAAAAAAAATTTGATGCTCGCGCATTTGGTGAATTTCTTGGATTGGTTACCAAAAGTATGTTTTTTATTCACTCTTAACGTTTTCTTGCTTTTAAATAGCAATAAAGATTTTTAATTTATCGGTTTTGAAAATTATCAAAATTTTCATTTTTTTTTTTTGCCTGTTAATTTTTCCTGTATTGCCCATATTTATATGTGGGAATTCGGAAAATCGAGCAAGAAGAGCCAACTTCATGGATATTCTTCTTTATCTTTATTAAACACTATCAAGTTAATCTATATATTATATGTATATAATTTCGGAGTGTCCGTCTGTCTGTCCATCTGTCACGTTCTGTTTGACCAACTTCCCATTGAAATTTTGCACACTTATAGAGGACGTTATAGACAGTCCAGGAAAAATATTCGGATTCAGAAATTCTCAAAAAGAAAGGTGCAGAATATGAATTTGCCCATTGGAAAGCATTGAGTTTTGTCATGCTTATGAAAAATTAAAGCCAATTAATTAAATCTCTCAAATGAAAAATAATAAGAATTTGTTTTATAATAAAATTTTTATTTTTTTTTTTTCATTAGAGAGATGGGATTCGGATTGGATAAAGACAGACTGAGAGACGGACACTCCGTCATTATATACAGTATAGCGGCTAGTATCTAACTAATTAGCAACACTTCTCTGTGGCTGAAAGTTTAGAGATATTGACAAATGTTAATATTGATAATTTTATAACTCAAGGGGTGTGGATTCACAATCTCATGAATATTTATTACCAAAATTGTATAAATAAATATACCTTGATTTAATAATTAAGTAACGTAAGTTTATATATATACAAAAAAAAAAATAATCACTTGGTTGCATTTGTTGATACTTAAAAATTCAAAAACAAAAGCTCTTGAACGAAAATAGCCTTTGTTTTGAATTTAGAAGAAACAAAATATTGAATTTTAGATAGTGAAATAACAAAATTCTTTTTTATTCTACTGTAGTTTTATCTTAAACTCGTAAACAGAAAAAAAAATGAGGCACTCACGGGTGTCGAACCCACATTCTTAATTTTTAATTAAATTAACCAAATAAGTAGCTTCTTTCTTGGTCCACTCACTATATATATATATCATTAATTTAATTTGACTTTGTAGTTGAATTGGCTCTGAAGACGGCAGTGCTAAAACAAGTGGGAATTTGTCCAAAAATGCTCTGAAATATAAAACCATAATTTAAATTTTCGTTTTATTTTTACCATCTTGTAAGTGGACCAAGAAAGAAGCTACTTAATTCGTTAATTTAATTATAAGATTTTGACTTGACTTTGCTGTTAGAATTACTGGATTAGCCGGCAAATTAACAGGAAATTTGAAATGACTTAAATTTCCTTACAAATCAATTACAGAAAAAATGTGGGTTCGACTCATGAGATTTTTTCTGTTTTCTGATTTTGTAGAAAAATTTATTCCCATTTTAATGAAAATTCTTTTACGCGTATCATCTGCTTAAATCATAATTTTATTATGAGTATCATATATATATATATATATATATATATATATATATATATATATATATATATGCGAAGATAAGTTTTCTCGGGTTGTGTTGCGTGTGATGTTGAGATTTACTCGACGTTTCGGCTCTCCTTTTGGAGCTATTTTCAAGAGTATGGAATTAGGGGGAATTGTTGGGGTGGTTTGTTTAGTCATCAGCTAGCCGTCAAGCATGCAAGACCTCGAGCGCCATAGCAGTAAGAAAAACCAAAACACAAATCACTTCGACCATCAACACGCAAACCGCCACCACACAACCCAACACATCTCAAACACAAACACAAGCCTCGGAAACATCCAGCAATACATCGACTGGGGGAGTAGGCAGATTGAGGCCCCAAAGTCAACCTAAATTAAACACAGACACGATCACACACACACGCACCCAATCTCCTAACACATTCACTAACCAAACCAATAACACATCGACTAGGGGAGGCAGAGTGAGGCCCCGTAGTCAACCTAAACCGAACACAAACGCAATTACACACACTCAACCTTCCTCCTGCTCTCAGAGACCAAACCAAGCCTCTGAGGCATCCAAATTGACCTGGGGACCAGCAAGACTGCGACCCCGTAAACAATCCACCCCAACAATTCCCCCCCTAATTCCATACTCTTGAAAATGGCTCCAAAAGGAGAGCCGAAACGTCGAGTAAATCTCAACATCACACGCGACACAACCCGAGAAAACTTATCTTCGCATACATCCGGTCGCGGAAACCTTCCAGAATATATATATATATATATATATATATATATATGCGAAGACAAGTTTTCTCGAGTTAAGTCGCGTGGGGTGCTGAGATTTACTCGACGTTTCGGCTCTCCTTTTGGAGCCATTTTCAAGAGAGAAGGAAGTTAGGAGGTAATGGTGGAGGGGGTTGTTTACGGGGTCGCAGTCTTCCTGGTCCCCAGGTCAATTTGGTGGATGACTCAGAGGCGTGGATTGGTCTCTGAGAACTGGAGGAAGGTTGGGTGTGTGTAATTGTGTTCGGTTTAGGTTGATTGGCCGCATTCTTCAAAAGAAAAACATAAAACCCATTTTCACCACACACCAAAAACTATCAAACCTAATAAGAAATCCAAAAGACACTATTCCAAACGAATCCCCCGGAGTCTACGAAATTCCTTGTGCCGAGTGTCATCGGTCATACATAGGCCAAACTAACAGAAGAGTTCAATTCAGGATTTACGAACACAAAATGGCACTAAGAAAACTAGACCCTCAGTCAGCAATAGTAAAACACCATAACGAAACAGGACACATTATGAACTTCGAACAAACAAAAACAATAGAACCAATAAACAACTTCCACTCCCGTATCACAAGAGAAGCCATAGAAATTTACAAAAGGCCTGAATGTCTAAACAAAAGAGACGACGCCCTCAATTTCCCAACAACATGGAAAACACTTATTCCTAAACTCCAAACCAAGGCTCACACAAATACAAAGACTTCACACACTCCAAAACTGTCCCGAAACAACAATATCACGTCCCCAAAACAAACACAAACAATCACAAACAAACGTAACATATCCAACAGCAAATCCATCTCAACAAACCAAGCCACGCCCCCAGACCAGGCCCAGCCAACCAGAGACAGCCACGTCACTCCCAAAGCCACGCCCCCAGACCAAGCCCAGCCAACCAGAGACAGGCACGTCACTCCCAAAGCCACGCCCCCAGACCAGGCCCAGCCAATCAGAGACAGCCACGTGACTCCCAAAGCCACGCCCACATGCCCGGCAACAGGTATAAAAGGACCTGCACCTCCGGCTCGCAGTCAGTTACTCTCGGCCTGGGGAGTAGGCAGGTTGAGACCCCGGGAACCAAGAGCTAACACCCCGACTTGGGGAGTAGGCAGATTGAGGCCCCAAAGTCAACCCAAACCAAACACAAACCCGATTACACAGAACCAACCACTGTCCATTCCTCAGAGACAAACCCAGACCTCTGAGGCATCCACCAAACACACCACCAACACACCGACTTGGGGAGTAGGCAGATTGAGGCCCCGTAGTCAACCTAAACCGAACACAATTACACACACCCAACCTTCCTCCAGTTCTCAGAGACCAATCCACGCCTCTGAGTCATCCACCAAATTGACCTGGGGACCAGGAAGACTGCGACCCCGTAAACAACCCCCCTCCACCATTACCTCCTAACTTCCTTCTCTCTTGAAAATGGCTCCAAAAGGAGAGCCGAAACGTCGAGTAAATCTCAGCACCCCACGCGACTTAACCCGAGAAAACTTGTCTTCGCATACATCCGGTCGCGGAAACCTTCAAGAACATTTATATATATATATATATATATATATATATATATATATATATATATATATATAATACGATTATGTCCGTCTGTCTGTCTCTATTTAGGCAACTTCCCGTTAGAATTTTGAAATGAAATTTTATATGCGTAAAAGAGGACCTTCTCGGGATTAGAGGAAAATTATTTTCATCCCGAAATTCCTATACCTTTTTGAGTTATTAATTCTTAAAGTTACGATTTCTCCCATAGGAAATGTATAGAGGAATATTTATGTATTCTTTTCATTTGTGTATTCCATGAATGTAAACAAATCATTAAGAAAAGGTGAGGGGGGTCCTGGGGGCGAAGCCTCCGTCTAGTTAGTATATACTTTTACTGATGTACTTGTTTTTTCGTTTGTTTCAAAATGCACTAAAAAATTTTGATTAAATTTAATTATTTTTAAAAATGTATAGGGTCTCATTAAAATTGTTTGAAGCACACTTTACTCTTGTACTTCATACGATTCTATGATAACAAAATATTAATATTTAACTGCTGGAAACTAAAAAAATATGTCGACACAAAATTAAGAAGCTTAATCAATCAGGCACCAATTATTTTTGGCTTGTTAATATAAAAAAATTCAATAGATAAGATACCAAATTTCAAAATAAGCTTAAGAATCAGAAAAAAAAAAAATTAGAAACCTGTTGGGATCCGATTGAGTAACTCTGCGTTAAGAATTTTTTTTTTTTTTTATTACACTTGGAATCGTTTTACATGCTAATCTCAAGTCATCCCGGATTTACGTATAAATTAGATATTTTATGGACTATAATAAATTTCATAAATGACATATGATCAATTAGTCTACTACTGTAGTTGTGTACATTTTCTTTGTATTTTAAAATAATTTTGAAAGATGGAATAATAATTAATCAAACCCCACGAAATTTTGATGAATCCTCTCTCTGCTGGATGGCAAATGCCATAGAAAGAGGGTTTTCTGGACAGCCTGGACCAGACAGGTTTTGCAAGTGGCCGGCCGATGACCGGTCCTTCTGCGCCTCACCTCAAGACTTCGACACCCTGGCCCTATTTCCTGTCCCAGGTTCATCCAAAATATAATGACCCCCTCCACCTCCTCCTCTATGTTCATCCAAACTCTTACTTCCCGAATTGACAAGGAAGGAAAGTTCTGTCGTTGAATACCCCACTGCTTTCCAATGGGTAAAATGCAGAAAATTTTTTTGAGCCATATGGGGATTTGAGCACCTGTTAAATTAATTTATAAATGATGCTTTTATTAAGTTGCCGGATTAATTTGATAGTTGACTAGAGCTGAAGCAACCGGCCGAGTACCAAACTAGCTCTAGGGATTGTAATAAAAAAAAGATTCTTAAATCAGGAGGAAAAATTCTTCTAAAACACTTGCAATCTAATAAACTTTAGATTTTTTTTTTCTCCCCCATAACCAGAAAAACTCTTTTTTTATTATAACATAAAAGTCATTAAAGGAATACAATAATTTATTATAATTAGATTACAAATATAATATAAAAAAAATTATATGACTTTCCACCGACTTTTATAGATAATACTTGGATAAACAATCATCTAATTTTACGAGTTTTGTTACGGATATAAAATCGTAAATATGCTATTTAAATCAGATTGCAATTTTTGTTTTAAATAGTTTAAAATAGTATACTTATAACCTAATAATAAAAAAAAAAAGTTTCAAAGTACTATTTTCTACTATATAAGTAAATGTGTTTGAAGACAAATTCTATTAAAAAATTTATAAGAACTAGTTGCAATGCCCACGGTGGACCCTCTCCAACTAGCTCTGGGCCGCCTGCGACAGACCCTCCCCTTTTAATAATAAAATCTAAAACATTAGAAATATAATCTCCTTAATAAATTAAAAAATAATATTCTTTGTTAAAAATATTTTTTTTTTTTTTTTTATTTGAGGGAAAAGCTTAAATTACGGCATAAAAACCCTCAGTAGCCTACAAAAAAATCATTCCCCGGTTATTTACCCCTGGTGCATCGTGCACGGAGGCACGCACCAACCCCAAGTACCGGTATCTAGCTCGAGAGCCATCAACCCGGTTCCAATTTTGGGAGTGAGAGGCCCTTCACCTCTCTACTCCCCAAAAATCAGTCCCTTTCGGGACTGGTAATCCTTTCAGTCCCCTCTATCTGTTAAAAATAAATCCCTAAAGGAAAATAAAAAATAATTTTATTATTTTTCATTTGAGGGATTTAATTAATTATTAAAATTAATTTGTTTTAATTTTCCATAAGAACCCAATGCTTTCATATGGGTAAAATACAGGAAATTTTTTGAGCATACCCATATGGGAATTTGAGTATTTTCCAAAATGTCCTGTAAATTTCCTTTTGAAATCCAACGAGAAGTTATGACAAACATACAGACATTCTGACTGAAAGACAGACTGTATGTGTGCCATTATATATAAATTTTGATAATAATCTTTTTTTTTTTTTTATAAATAAATAAATATATAGGTTAACGATTATTTTTTCCCACAAGGCTAAATATTTTTTAATATAAAAATTAGATAATTGTTTAAATTTTATCTACTGCCATATTTTGTTGAGATATTTCAAAAATAAAAATAAAAGTCAAGAGAATATTAAATATTCATATTTTTGAATTCTATACTCTCGTTAATATTTAAATTAATTTTTTTTAAAGTTCCGCCGACACCGACCAAGCGAAGAAAGAAGAAACGTCTTGCAGTTTTGTTATATGTAATGCGGAATTGATTAAAAAAATAATAAAAAATAACTATATTAGATTATCATTACTATAGGTCTATAAAGCGCTAGCCATTCACTTCCTGTGTATGTAACCTGTTTTATATTCTCTCTCGCTGATATGGCCAGGGTCAGAGGAAGCGGAGTCAGAGAGGGAAATTTAAATTTTTCAAACAGTTAGGAAGAATAAATTCCCAGAAGGTGAGCAAGATGGTCCAGAGGGCGCAGTAATTGAGAATAAAAATATTAATCATGATTAATTATAATAGAAATAAATTCTATAAAATTTAAGTAACTTGAATCATAGGCATGGGCGTAACTAGGGGAGTTCCTGGCGGGGGGTGGGCCCAGAAGGCTACACGCCCCAAAAGAAAATTGAGACAAGTTACGCCAATTGAAAAATTATATAAATAAAAAAACGATATATTTTATTCATTTTAGAAGATAATCATATAAAAATACTTTTAAGTATATATATACAGTATATATATTTTAATAAAAGAACAATTTAATGACAAAAGGATTAAGCACTCTAGCAAAAAAAAAAAAAAAAAAAAAAAAAAAATGAATGTGAAAAGTCATTTAAAATTATTACTTTTTTTTTTTAAAGCATAAAATAGTCTTGTCACTTAAAAAAAAATCCCCGTTAAAATTACACTTTTTTAATACATTCTCTTACCTATATATGTTAATATATAAAGTATTAGATTCATGTTAAAAACTTAAAGTCGAGTTTTGAGGCTCAAAAATGTGGGTTTTTCAAAGTTTGGGTGTTCAATTTAATGTATGAAGGAATTGAGTTACGAAGCTTATATTGAAGTTAGACACCCCCCCTTGAAAATAACAAAATAAGCTAAAGAATACTAGAGTACTTTACTTTAGACTTTTTAATTTAAATAATTTGGATCTTTGCCGTTTATCTATTAGTACATGCTCCCTCCACTCTCTCTCGGAGAATCTGCCCCAAAGGTGCTAGGCCAATCGCCTTATAGAAAGAGTTGGGAACGAGTCTATGTGTTTCTCTATGGGGCTAAAGTAAGGGTTTATATTCAATAGCGAGGTCAAAGAATCTTTAGTAGAGAGATCTTAGACCGCGGCCCAAAGGTGCTAGGCCAATCGCCTGATAGAAGAAGTGGGAACCAGCTTGGGAACGAGTCTATGTGTTCCTCTATGGAAGGGTTTATATTCAATAGCAAGGTCAAAGAAACTTCAGTAGAGAGATCTTAGACTCTGGCCCAAAGGTGCTAGGCCAATCGCTGTCCAGTGAGGCGGGGAAACAGCCTGCAATCGAGTCTATGTGTTTTTCTATGGAGCTGAATTTTGCTTTATATTCAATAGCAAGATCAGAGTCTTGAGTAGAGAAATCTTATAAGTGAACCACCTTTCGTCTTGATTATTCTATTTGGAATTTGGCGCCACTTAGGGCCAGACGTCTCCGTAAAATGGCCTGTCTGTCTGCGAAGAAAATATCTCAACAACGAAAATAGCTAGGAGGTTAAAATAGTTTATTTATGTTAGGTACCCCCAAGAGACGTAACTCGAAGATTTTGAATAAAATTGGTCAAAAAGTGCTAGTACTTTACTGATGTACTTTTTTTTGAGTTTCTCAAAATTTGCTCAAAGGATTTTAATCAAAATTCATAAATCAATTATTTTTTTTTTTTAATTTTCTTTAAAATGTATAAGCTTATTCTCATTTTGTGCTCAAAATTGTATGATGTATTGCACACTTTACTCTTGTATTTCCTTGTAATTTATTTTTCTATTATCTATATACATAATTCGCAGGTTGTCTGTCTGTCTGTCTGTTTTTGTTGGAATTCGTTGGAATTTTGAAATGATATTTTATATGCATAAAGAGGACCTTCTCGGGATTACAGGAAAATTATTTTCATCCCGAAATTCCTATAAATTTTTGAGTTATTAATTCTTAAAGTTACGATTTCTCCCATAGGAAATGTATAGAGAAATATTTATGTATTCTTTTAATTTGGCGGGGCTAGTATTTATAAATTTTACATCTTAAATTCTTATATATTGGCTGATCTGGGACCCAAAGGTGTGTACAAACACAGAACTCAACTTTCGAAGTTGTGTGAGTGCGACCAGTCACACCAATTTTTTTTTACAAAATTTTCCAACCAAAAAACAATTGATTTGGTTCGTGTTATTTTCAACAAGCGCCTGTTCAGTTTATTGTTTTAAATTTCATATAAATTTTATTAATAAATTATGAAATTAAAAAAAAAAAAAATTCTCTATTTGTCTCTAAAAATTAATAATCATAATTAATACAATTTTTTTTTATATTTCTAACTCCTTTTCATTTACTATTCCCCTGTGTGATGATAATTTTACAATACAAAACAATCAATCTATTGAATAAACTGATAGGATAATTCATTATATTTTATCGGATATTATTTTATTCAGAGGTAATTTAATATTTTAAAGGTAAAATTGTCATTTTAATATTTTATTTAGCTTTAAATTTTTTTTTTTTTTTTTTTAATATAGGCTTTATATAAAAATGTATTATTCGGTATTGAAAAAAAAAATCTGGTAAATAATTAATAAGCTTCCTTAAAAATTATTAAATAATGAAATATTTTTGATTTCACTTTATTTTTCAATATTCTTTATAGTAAAATATTTTTTTTTTTTTTGAAAAATATATATATACCAGTGGTAAAGCCCGCCTTCGGTGGGAAAATGCATCAAATTTACTGTTTGAAAAGAAATTTTCAAATCCCCTTTGACTTAAATTTTAAATTTTCCGCTCCACTTACTGTAACTCTAGCCAATCCGCGCCCTGATAGGCACATACGCACAGGGACAGGAAGCCAGCGCTTTATATTATTAAGGAATATTGTATATAATTGCGGAGTGTCCGTCTGTCTGTCACGCGTAACGAACAATTAATAAGAATCCTAGGGATAACAGTGTCCCGAAATTGCTATAACTTTTCGAGTTATTAATAATTGTCCAAATTACGATTTCCCATATAGTTTTTGTAATTTTAATGATGTCCTTTCTTTCTATTTTCTCAAAACTGTATAAATCAATTATTTTTTAGATTCTCTTTAAAATCTATATTCTCATTTTGTTCTTGAAATTATAACGAGGAGAAATTTTTGTTTGACCAACTTCTCGTTGAAATTTCTAAATTAATTTTTGCACCCATATAGAAAGGATGTTATTGGGTGTACAGGAAAAATGAAGTGGCTCAAAAATTTTCGTTTGAGTTTTCCCATTGAAAAGTATTGGGGCCTTTTGAAAAATCAAAGCCAATTTAAAATAATTAAATCTCTCAATTGAAAAATTATAAAAATTCTTATATAATTGACTTCAAAATTATTCATTCTTTGGTACTTCGACTACGCTGTAGAATTTATATTAAAGTTTAAGAGTCCGCTCTAGTACAAGTGAGTAGTTAGTTATATAGACTAATTGATTTTATTATTAATAATTTTTTATTTCTTTTGTTTCAGGTAAAATTCAACTTCTTTTTGTCCTCTCTATTTTGTCTCTTTTATATGTGAGTATAACTCTAATATTAACATAGCATTAAAACTGAAATTTAAATTACATCATTTGGAGTAGTGACAAGTTTCGTTTGTTTCATAATCTCGAGGACGAGAGTCCACACTTTCTTTTGTAAGACCCAATAATTTATTATAGCCGATTACTTTAAATAAATATTAATGAATAACGAAAACATTATCAGTAATATATTAAATATATAATCATCGTTTATGCCCTTGTGGTCAATAAAACAACTGAGCTTCTCGTTTTTAGTTACAATTTACTTATCTGTTAACAACAAAAGTTTTGTTGTGAAAGAAGTCAGCCTAAAAGAGTATTAACGTTTTCAGAAAATTGAAAGAATATTAATATAATATTATTACCTAACTTCAAAGTGAAAAATTTATTCACATTTCATGGTATTTTTCAGCATCGGAGGCCATTTAGACCCCAACCTTATTTAATTTAATTGATTGATTAGAAATTCAATTGATATACATTTTTTGGTTGCATGCGAAGGGACCTCTGACCCCAAAAAGCACAAAGATTTATCATTTTTGGTGATAACTATGCAAGATCAATCTTTTAAATACTTCACAAACACTATCATGAGAATGAGAATGAGAAAAAAAATGAATAGAACGTCCCATATAAGAAAATAAACGAGCCCAATATTGTACCCGGCCAGGCTTTGTAGGAAAATACAGGAAAATATAACGGGCCCCATGTGGTATCAGGTTTTGTATTTTCCTGTATTTTTTTTTTTTTTTTTTTTTTAATGAAAAGAAGAAGATATTCTTTATAGGAAATTACAGAAAAATATTAATATTAATATAAACCCTTGTACCACATGGGCTCCATATGTTAGCAGGTTTTGTATTTTCCTGTATTTTTTTTATTATAATTTTTTTTTTTAATTCAAAGAAGATGTCCCATATAGGAAAATACAGGAAAATACAAAACCTGCTACCATATGGGGCCCGATAGATTTTTCTGTATTTCCCTACAAAGCCTGGTCGGGTGTATTTTCCAATATGGGACATGTTATATTCATTTTTTTCTCATTCTTATGATAGTGGTTGTGATGTATTTAAAAGGTTGACCCTGTATAGTTATCTCCATTAATGATAAATTTTTGTTCTTTTTCAGAGGTTGGCATCCCTTCTCATGCAACAAAAATTTAAATCAATTGAATTTCTAATCAATCAATTTAAATAAATAAGGTTGGGGTCTAAATGACCCCGATACTGGAAAATACAATGGGTCCTATATGGGACCTCTTCTATTCATTTTTTTTCCCTAATTCCTTATATAATTTTTTAAACTCTCGTTCTTGGGCCTCCATCTTATGCAACCCTTTGAGCATGCATTGATTGATTGATACGTAATTGTATTTATAATAAAAAATTATTTCAAGATCAAGGCAAATTACTTAAGGTTAAATAAAGATGGAACAAAAAAAAAATATTTCTGATCAAATTCCATTTCAATCCATTTTCTTCTTTCAATTTGTATTTATATATCTTTTCAAATCTCGTTAAATCTAAACTTCCTATACTAGTTTATGAATATCCCTTGAAAATGAACATATTTTACTCCGTTATTATTTTGGTGCGGAAAATTTCGAAAATTAGATGTCTCTTATATTCTTGAAATTGGTATAACCGTACATTTATCTTTTTGTCCAAGATTAAGACGTAAACATACTCTTTTTATTCAATAACTTTATAAAGATTTCCAATCACAACAAAATATAATAATAAACCAGTAGAAGGAAATGTTTGAATGAATAAAACAAGAAAAGAAAAAAAGGAACGACTAAGAGAGAGAAGAGATTGGAATGTTTTTTTGCGACGTAATAAATGGCGTGAAGCCGGCACACGATCCAAGTTTAATTTAATAATGCAGTTTTGGAGGAACCACCCTGTGGGGACCCCCCACTCTCCTTAACGGCCTATTCTTAGACTCGGAGCATCAATATCAACGAGATAGAAATATAAACATCAACAGATTGCAAACCAATGCATCAACCTTGGCCCCTGAGGCGTTTGACCTCTCGCATTATGTAGGGGTAAATTTTTTGAGTATTTTTCCCTGTACACTTCGCCTGGAAGTTAAGCAGCCATCCAAACAGCAGGAAAAAATTAATTCTCCTTTTATTAATAATATATCATCATGACTTATAAAGGCAAGTTCGTAATTCTAATCTAGAAGTAGGTAGCCTTGGTAGCGGCCTTGAGTGTCTGAAATCAAACCTGAAGAACCTGAAGAAGTGCATACCGATACGTTGTCAACAATCGTATCTCGGTTGTTTATTCCTCTTATTTCAAATATTCAGGTTGAAGGCGGGCTTCGCTCCCCTAGACCCCCCTTCACTAAAAAAAAAATTTAATTACATGGTTTTGATTATTGAAATAGAACCCATTGCTTTCTAATGGGTAAAATTTTTTTGAGCCTTCCCATTTGAGATTCTCGAATATTCTGGACCCTTCATAAAGATGTCAGTTTGAAGGCGGGCTTCGCTCCTCTAGACCCCCCTCCTCGGGCCCTTCGCTTTCCCATAAAATGTTTCTATTTATTAAAAAGATCATTAAAAGAAAATTTAATAATTTTTATTATTTTTAATTTGCGAGATTTAATTAATTGATTTTGATTATTGAGATTTAATTAAGGAGATTTAATTATATGGTTTTGATTATTGAGATAGAACCCAATGCTTTCTAATAGGGGTAAAATTTTTTTGAGCCTTCCCATTTGAGATTTCTGGGAACCCGAGTATTTTCCCTGAACTCTTTTTATAAAGAAGCAAAATTTCATTTCGAAATTACGTGAAGTTGACAGACAGACAGACGTAATTATATATAGATTTTTAGCCCCAGGCCTTAACAATCATGTTAAAAGACAAATTTAGATAAAATTCCATTTTTTTACAGTCTTTATCTACTAAATTTTAATAAATTATTTCCTGTAAAAAAAAATAAAAGAATATATACAATATTAATAAAAAGAATATAGTAATTTTAAGACCAAGTGTTGAGGCATCGTTGTCGGATTCAGCATCCGAAACGAAGCGTGACTTCCCCCTCCCGCCGTTCCCTGTAATTATGTCAAGAGATTAACATTTAATTAACTCTAATTAAATTAAAATTATAGCTCTACACCTGAATAATATGATATTTCTTTTTTTTTTATAGGCATCCGACCTCAAAATGCCCATTATCTTAATGACATCTTTTACTTAAGATCTTTATTATTTCATTTAATTTTTTAATTTAAAACTCAAAAAATACAGAAATTTTGTGTAATTAATATCTATTTGGTCAGGATGTTTGCTTTATCGATTATATTGAAAAAATTAATTGTTTAAAAAATATACAGAATTAATTTTTTACTTTCTGGGAGATAGCCAACCCAAATAACTAGCTCAATTTTTTGATTAATTGCTTCAAAGCCCTTCTAGATCACAAACTATTAATTTCTAAGAAATATCCGAACTAGATCATCAACAGGAAAATTATTTTCCTATAACTTTTTGAGTTATTAATTGTAGAAGTTACGATTTCGTCCAGGGAAAATGTATTTATCCTAACTGTTTGAAAAACTTCTCGGTAATTTTGAAATTGAATTTTACACTTTTAGAGAAGTTAGGTACTCAAAACCCACATTTGAGGAGGCTCAAAATTTCCCCATTGAAAAGCATTGGGAAAATCAAAATTTCTTAATTAAATTTTTTCTTTTAATATAGAATAGATCTAATGTGTTTGGCAGAGCCTTAACTAAGCGCAAGACCTGCCAAAGGCGGCCGGCGGGGCTAATTATAATAACATTAAAGAAGCAATTTGGCCATCCGAAACTCAATTATTCAAAATCATATAAAAGAGAATTCCTTAAAAAAATGTTTCTTTTTCTTTTAAATTACACTAAAAATATATCATGAATAGTGACAAAATTTTTTTTTTTTTTTAGTTTGTAGATGAATAAATGTGGTAGGTGCAAAAAAAAATTATGTAGAAACAAATGACGTCAATTTTTTTTTTTCAAATGACGCAGTCTTTTGATAAAATAGATATTGCATATTTTTTTTTATCAAACTTTCTATTTCTATTTTATTTTTAAATAATGGAAGCTACGGTCTCTTATAATAAGTAAATACTTAAGAAGACCAATGAACCACAAGAATAATTTTTAAGACGCAAAACGAAAGAGAAAGTTTCTAAGAAAAACAGGAATGTTTGTTTGTATTTGCCCCTGGTTTTGCTAAGAAGCTGTGTGGGGTAGAAACCGGATTTAATGCAATCGAATTGATGACAACTTGAGATTAATTATAGGTTCAAAACACCATCTTGTCCTTTAAAGGCAGTATTATGTCCTCGTGTACTTTGTTATTTGTATGAGGTCAATTCACCCACCAGGCGACGACGGTGTGTAAACAAATAATTTTCCTGTAGCTTGTTGTCAAAACATTCCCATATATTTCTATACAAGATCAAGGTGAATTGCTGCTTTGTTTCAAATTTGTTATCATACTCTATTCGATGAGCAAAAACAAAAAAACAATTCTAATTTATTTAATTTAAATTGGATAGTCATTTCGGTGCGATGCAATTTCATTAATATTATCAACTTGTTCAGGGAAAACTCCTTTTTTTTCACTTTAGGCTGTAAGCCATTTAATTAGAAAAACAATAATAAAAGTGGTGTAAGAAAAAAAATGCCCCCCTCCCTAACTGCCCAATGTTTACCAAAAGCCTTTCAGTTCTTGTACAAAAACAAGGGAATACATTTTGAGCTTTTGTTGAGGGGAAAAAAATTACCACATACACATTCCAAAAACTACTCTGGAGGCCTCAAAACGCATTTTGGTAGTTTCAGTTCAATTTCGACGATTACGTTAACTTTACCTGGTGGGCAATTAGGATGTGTTAAAGAAGAGGATGGCGATTAGCATCCGAAACGTCTCCTTTTGGCTAGCTATGTTCACATTGAAGTAAATATTTTTTTTTTGTTATTATATTTAAATGTGTATTGTAGTCACCACAGTCGTTGCGGTGAAAGCTCGGGATTGGTGACCACGAACAATAAGCGTGCGGAACGCCCTCCGGTACTTGGTACTTGTACTTAAAAATTATATTTAAATTGGATTTTCACAAGCAATTATGATTTGAATTGAAATGTGGAAGTGCTTTGTTGTGATGAACTTAGGTGTTGATAGTTGAAATAAAAATAAAAATACTGTAATAAACCCATTACAAAAAACTACAGTTTTTTTATTTTAATTTCAACTATCAACACCTAAGTTCATCACAACAAAGCACTTCCACATTTCAATTCAAATTTAAAAATCAGGAACCCGAAAGACACTTTGCAGCCAGGAGATTAAATAAAAAAATCTTTAATTTAATATTTACTTGCCAACATTTCGAACGTCTGTCACGACCTTCATCAGGGCAAATGATGAAGGTCGAAACCGGGGTGGGGGGGGGTGACAGACGACCTAAACGCCGGCAAGTAAAAATTAAATAAAAGATTTTTTTATTTAATTCCTGACTGCAAAGTGTCTTTCGGGTTTCTGATTAAATCTCCACACCCATAACACACTAAACAAATTTAAAAATTATGTAAATCAAGATCTAAATTGCCTCTGTAGCCGAAAAGGGTTTTTTTAAAAGAAAACGAAATTTGTATTGTTTGGACCTAGCCACCGAGAACTGGTGGCTTCTAATTGTGGTTTTAAAATATTTATTTTTTCATTAATAGATTCTAGAAAAAAATATATATATTTAATCTGACTAGCACGCTCTTTTGGGCAATATTCCCAAAGGGATTACAGGAAAATTATTTTCCTGTTCATATTTAGAGCAGACCCAAAATCTCAAAACTTAACATTTCTTATTTGCCAGTTAACAACAAAAGTAAAATGGCATACAATAATAATTTCTTTTCGATTGGCCTTTAGTTTAAACGATAGCTGAGAGAGTTCTAATTGGGCCTCTATAGCAATTTGATAGCTAGCTAGCTGTAAGTCGCAGGCAGGCAGGCAGGCACGTCTCCTTGAGATTTCAAGTAGCATTCACCTTGGAGCGTGCAATGGGTTCGGAGGAGGGGGAGGTGCATGGCGTAGGGAGGGGGAGGGATTCTCTCTTTCACTCTCTTCTTTGGTCCCGGGACTCAGGACCCCCCCCCCCCCCCCGCCAACCCCCGTGTGCCTCTCCCAGGGCACGCGTCATCGACAACCTTGGCGATCCATTGACCTTGCCCTCGACGTTGTCGTCGGCGACATCGCCTCCGACCTACCGGAATCACAAATTTTTTCACCACCAAAAGGGTATTATGTAGAACAGCGAATTAATTGTAGAATAAAAATCTGGTGTGGTGGTGCGCACACAACCTTCAGTAATTGAAAGTTGTGTTCTGTCACACCACTAATTGAGATATAAAATTTATAAACAGAAAAATATTACTTTGAAGTACAAGAGTAAAGTGTACTTCAAACAATTTTTATACTAAAATGAGAATATACATTTTAAAGAGTGATTAAAAAATAATACATTTATGAATTTTAATCAAAATCCTTAAAGTGAATTTTGAGAAAATACCGAAAAAACTAAAAAAGCACATCAGTAAAGTATTAGTACTCTTTGGCGGATTTTGTTCATAACCTTTATATTACTTGCTAGAATGGTTGATAACTTAATTATCAAATTTCAATCTTCTATCTTTTTGCCTTTTTGAGATATTTGGTTCACAAACTGACAGTCCCACATTTTTGAGCTGACCTCAAAACATGTATTTCGCTCTGAATTTTGTTTAATTTGGGTCTAAGACGAGGCAAATTTTGTTATTGATTGTAGAATAATTAAGAGACGCAAAAACTTATCATATATTTTATTATTAATTTATATAATTGACGATAATACGAAAGAAAATATACATATACTTAGAAAAATGATGATTGATGGTTATTTTGTGGGCGAATCTTTTTTTTTTTTTTGTTCGTTCGTTCGCCGAATATTTTTGTTCCTGATTACTAATACTTAAGTTGATATCTAAACCCTGTACACTTTTATTCCATTTACTTTTCTTTAAATTCAATTTTATTTTATCGCTAGACTGTTTGCGACCTTGAAGTTTATCTGGATATTTTGCAATTTTTTTTCTTCTTTCTTGTGTTTTCATTTATTTTTTTTAAAACCCTTTTCGGCTACAGAGGCCATTTAGGGGTTATTTCTTTATTCGTTAAATACAAGTACCGATGGCTACTGGGGGACGTTCCACACGCCGATTGCTCGCGGTCACCAATTCCGAACTTTCCCCGTGCTTATTTATTATATGACCCTGAATCTCGTGAGTTTGGACCTTTAAAGAGATAATTAGCCATGAAGAAAATTTATTCCACAATTAGTCTCCTTAACTCATTTATCAATGTTTATATCATTGAACTTGCTGGGATGTTATTTATTTTTAAATATTAAAAAAATCATTTCATTCTCTGATTTATTTATTCTTTCATCTTTTTATTATTTCTGGACCCAGCTGGCTTGGGCCCACCTGCGATGGACCCTTAATCAAGTACCGCAATTTTTCAGTTAACTCGTTTCAGAGAATTAATAATAAATATACCTTTTTGATCAATTATTTAAAAAAAAAAAATCGTTATTGAATTTGTTAAAATTTATTTTATTTTATATTTTTAAAAATTAATTAAAAAAAAAAAAAAGAAAGAAATTTTAATTATATAAGAATTTTTATTATTTTTAATTTAAGAGATTTAATTATTAAAAATTAATTAAATTTTAAAGCCCATTGCTTTCTTATGGGTAAAATTCCGAAATTTTTTGAGAATATGGGGAGTATTTTTCCTGAACTGGAAAATTTCATTTCAAAACGAAGTTGATCATAATACGGTGACAGATTCTAATTTTTTTCAAAAGTTCTTTAGTTAATTAATGATAATTTCACCAAAGACTATGAAGAGTTTGTTTTTGAAGTTAAGGCCATAATTTTTGAGCCTGTTCAGATTTTGCAATATTCAATCTCTGGGTATACCCTTTACAGTAGCTTCAGTAGAACTTGGGCTGGTTTTAGACGAACGTTCAACAGCCCCGTGTTGTTTGTTGATAATGATCTTGGTTGTTGTTGTTTTTATTGTTGTTGTTGTCCTTTCTTCTCGCCAGGTCCTCCGTCCCTGAGACCTTTTAAACGATTTATATTATTGTTTACAATACTGGATCATCCAGACGCATTTATTTATTTATTTATAACATTCGGTATCCATTAAAAAGCGACAGGCGCAGGATAAAAGAATGTCATTGTCTTATCATGCTACGCAATTAAAAATAATCCTTAATGAAGAGACCAAAAGAGGTTAGGTTGGGGGAAAAATTCTGCGAAAAATAATGTAAACAAAATTTTTTCTATTTTGAGACGAAAGAATATATTTATATTTGGACGCTGATTTTTTTTTTTTGAGGTAGGTGTCGAATGCAAATGTGCATAAATGCAATGCGTAGAATTTGCGTCGTATTTTTGACCCCCAGGTGCATTGGGTCGTTGTTCGTCCGGCTCTTTGGAGACGCCCAGTGACTTTGGCCAGGACCCAAAGGAATGAGGAGCCAACGAACCTCCGGCTTTGATTTTCTTTCTTATATTATACAATCCCACAATGCAAATTTTTTAATTTTTTTTTAACTATCATAACACTTACTCTAATTTCGGAATTACTTTCTTAATTTTCAAAATTTGTTCCAAAAAAACTGTTATGTAGAAGGAAAAAAATAGATAGCTTGGAGTTAATAAATAAAATAAAATTGCCACATGGGGAAATTCAAAATTTTCCCATTGGAAAGCATTGGGTTCTTACGGAGGCTCAAAAAATATTCCCATAGAAAAGCAATGGGTTCTTATGAAAAATCAAAGCCAATTAATTAATAATAATAATAAAAATAATTAAATCTCTCAAATTAAAAATTATAAAATTTCATATATAATTAAATTTTCTTTTTTTTTTTCTTCTTTGATTCTCATATTTAGTTAATTATAAAATAAGCGGGGGATAAAAGAAAATAATATCTTAACAATTTTTTTTATATTTCTTAATGAGAGATATTTATTTATATTGTCTGAAACGAGTTGTGAAGATCCGCCACAGGCGGGCTATGCGACTAGTAACATTTAATTAGTTCTCTCCCAAAGGCTTATTAATAATTATTTTATTCAATAACGGGCACATACAAACCCAATCATTCATCAAAATCTTCCCAAATTTATTTTGATTTTTGTTTATAATTCAGAATTAGATTCTTGCAAAATTTCTATTTTACCATTCAAATTATGACAAGTTGCGTTTCTTTTTTTTTTTAATTCTTATATTTAGACTTTGAATACAAATCAATCATTCCGTTTTTTCAAATAATCATGTTCAAAGTCGGTTCACTCATATTTGTATAAACAGAACAAAAATGACCATGGCTTAGACAAACAGGAAAAGTTGAATAAAGCAACCTCAAAACTCTTCTTACCTAAGGTTAAAAAAAATGAGATCACTTAAATTTTGAAATATTTTTATTTTTTGACAATAAATGGGGCTTGGAATCACGTTTGTTTTTGCTTCCTGTAAGCTAGGCAACAAGAATACCCTTTTTTTTAAGCTGAAGCCATTTAACTTTATAAATTTATTAAAAAAAAATTTAATTATATCAATTTTTATAATTTTTCATTTAAGAGATTTAATTATTTTTATTTTAGACACAATTAGCTTTGATTTTTCAAAAGATGAGTCCCAAGGCTTTTCAATGGGGCAAATTTTGAGCCTATTTTTCCTGTAGTCTCCATAACAAATATTCTGTTTTTTTTTTTTTTTTTTTTTTTTTCGTTCGTATTATTTGTAAATACAATTTTTCCTATAATAGACATTACTTTTATTAATATTATTTTATTAAATAGATAAAAAAGTCTATACATTCATAGACCTAGTAACACTCAGAGAGTGATTTTTGCTCAAGGACCTAATAAAATTTTCTTTATCTTTAATCTTTACATCATCTATAAGAATGTAAAATCTAATTTCGAAATTAACGACGGGAAGTTGGTCAACGAGAAGTTACGATAAATATTTCCATATAGATTTCCTATGAGAGAAATCCTAACTTCAACAATTTTAATAACTCAAAAAGGACGTAAATAATTTTCCTGTAATCTCTAGATGGCGGTTCTCTTTAAATATTGTTATCTTATCTAGTTTTTGACCATATAATGGGAAGTTGACCAGACAGACAGACTGAACATTAGATATAATATAAATCCTAAACTTTTATAAATTTTGGCGAATTATAAAAATTAAAAGTAACTTTAAGTTCCTGCTTCCAAAAAAGATCTCTTTCTTTTTTCAACCAAATGATTCGTCAGTTTATTTATATAATTCGCTAATGTCTGTCTGTCTGTCTGTCTATCACGCTCATTTTGGGCAACTTCCGTTGGAATTTCAAAACAAAATTTTATTTCCTTAAAGAGGACCTTCTACAGGAAAATTATTTTCATCCCGAAATTAATATAACTTTTTGAGTTATTGATTCCTAAAGTTACGATTTCTCCCATAGGAAATGTATAGAGAAATATTTATGTATTCTTTGCTTCTATGATTGTAAACAAATCCTCAAGTAGGCACTGGATTGGAATAGTAATAATATTTTTTTTTTTTCATAATTAAGAAAAAACGAAGGGCACAGGGGGGCGGCGCAGCTTGTAGTAATAAATTTCTCAGACACAATTAAACCTCTCCCCATAAATATTGAAATTAAAAAAAAAATTATCAGATATTTTGTTTATTCGTTCTCATTCTTTAATTTTTACAAAACATGTCCAATAAATTGATAAAAAAAAAAGAAACCGGAAATTCATTTTAATAAAGTAAAATTTAATAATGCCAAAAAATATTAGGTTTGATTTCTGACTGTTCTTTAAGTAAAATTTTTATTCGCAGTAAAAAAAAAAAAAAGTCCGTTCTTCTGTCTTTTTTAAATAAAAATATTTAAATTAAATTTTTTTTTTTTTTTTTTTCATGATCTTCATTATACTGTATTTTTCAAACGGTTGACTTTTTCTGAAGAACTTGAAACAAATAAAAATCAAATATAAAACGACGAAACAAACAATTTTTTTTAAAGATTTATACTTTTGATTAAAAAATATTTTTAATTCTACACTTAAAGATATTTATAAAATCATCAAATGGAGTATTACAAATAAATAAATAAATAACATGACAAATAGGAGTTTAATTATGTTAATGAATTTTTTGACAAGAAAATTCACCTGATTCATTGAACTTGTTTTTTTTTTTAATCGGATCAACATAGAAGAGTTATTTCTTCGTAAAACGTTTTAAGGTAACTTTAATTAATTAAAAAAACAATTTTATATCCTTAGGATATTTTAATCATAAACGAAATAACAAACCTATAAATTAAAAAAAAAGCGATTTAGACTAATGCTAATGTACTTTGTTTGTCCCAACCAGGGCCGCCGATCAGAGGTGGGGAATAAATAAAAAAAATTCTCTGGGGGGCTGGATTCTTACAATCACATACGTATTAAATAAAATCTTGAAGCAGATCTGACGCAGTTATCGTGTAATTAATTATTAAAAAATTGAAATTTAACATGTAGTCTATGGGAATGTCGACGAAACGCACACATATCGAATTATATAGCCACTCCTGCAATAGATATAAAAACAAAAAACTTACATTTTATCAATTCACTTCCAAGGAATACGTTAAACATAAAATCAAAAATTTCTGCCGAAGACTTTTAAAGATATTGTAACAAGAAAGTCAAAAAATTCTCCAAAATGACAGTCGCCAATATTTAAAAATGAGACTCAGACCAGTCTGGCAACGTCGCATAAAATAATACTCATTTCTCGCTGTCAGTTACATTTTTTTTTTCTATTTTTCAATATTTTTTCTCGGGAATCGGATGGCCTACGGGGGACACTGTGCTGCAATTTTTCAGAAATATACGTTATAATAGATTATCATTAAAAATAAATAAAAAAAAAAAAATTAATTTATATAACAACTTTAATTATTTTTAATTTGTGATATTTAATTATTAAAATTAATTTACTTCATAATATTCCTATGGGAAAATTAAGGAATTTTTTGAGCCACCCCATTTGAGAATATGGGACACGAGTATTTTTCCTGTACATCCCCTTATAAGAGATCTTTCTCTTTCTCCTTCCAAATAGACCTTTTATTATATTCTTGATACATTAATCCTTTCTTTACCTTGGTTTTACAATTTTCACTTTTTTTTTAAATTTTATTTTATTGCTGGAGTCACGCTAATCAATTTTGGTGTCATTGAATGTTTATGATCAATTGGCCAGGTAACAAATTCAACTTTTTGGAATTCTAATCAAGAAAACATACGGCTACGGTGTCCATCTAACTGAATTCTATTTTCTTTTTTTCCTTCTTATGGAGATATTATTTTTTTTCTTATCTCTTATTATAAATTATTCTCCACACACTGTAAGACTCTAAGCATTAATAACCTTCTTATTATTATAATTTATTTACCTGATAAATTAATTAAAAAAAAAAAAAAGTGTTATTTTTACTTTCTTTTACATCTATATATTTAGAGTATTGGATTAATGTCAAAATTTTGACGGAAATACATGTTTTAAAGTCCCCTTTGTCCAATATGTTCTGTACTGAAAACAAAATTACTCAAGAACAAAAATAGATAGGAGGTTGAAATTTTATATTTTAGTTAAATACCCTTCTGGCAAGTAATACGATCATTTTGAACGAAATCGACCAACGAGTACTATTACTTTACTGATGTACTTTTTTTAGTTTTTTACGATTTTCACAAAATTCGCTTTTACGATTTCGATCAAAATTCATAAATCAATTATTTTTTAGATGCTCTTTAAAATGTATATTCTCATTTTGTCCTGAAAATTGTTTGAAGCACACTTTACTCTTGTATTTTATAGGAAAAATAGTAGAAATAGAAATATTTAATTTTACATTTTAAATTCTAATATATTCGCGGAAACAAAATATATGTCGACACAAAAATCTGGTGTGAATCGCACGGAACATAAGTTTCAATTAGTGAAAGTAAGAAAAAAAAAACAGCTCTATTTTTCAATAAGAAAAAAATGGTGTTGTATACAAAAAATAAATTTTGCATCTTTTGTACTTTGACTTGGTCAATAACGAAAAAAGTGTCATTTTTTTTTTAAATTCTCTGCTTTGAGTTTTTATTGCTGTCTCAAAGATTTTTTATTTTATTTACTTAAGAAAAATCATAACCACTGAAATTTACAAATTAAAAAAAAAAAAAAAAATTATTAAATATTAATATTAATATATGGTTTTAATAATTCCACATTGGCTTAAAAAATTGGAAAAATATATATGACGAAATGCATTAATTTAACTAACAGCCAGATTTATATAAAAAGACGACGCGCTGTGATTAAAAAGCAATTAGATCGGATCATATTTAACTGAAAGCTTAATGGACCAGGCTAATGAACAAACGCCAAAAAAAAAAAAAATAAATAATAATAATCATCTTCCGTTGAGTGAAAAACGGTGACTGGTAGCACAGCACATAACCTTAAGCTGTGTTCTGAGCTTGGTCACACCATGTGATTTTTTTCCGGCGTTATATTAAAATGTACAAATTTATAAATAATTAAATTTTATTACTATGAAGTATTTGGATTCATGTCAAAAATAAGAGTGTTTTGATGTTTGAGTCCAAAAAAGTGAGTCCCGTCTGATAGTGACCAAAATATCTCAAGAACGAAAAGAGCTATGAGGTTGAAATTTTATATTTAAGTTAGTCACTTTCCTGGTAAGTCACAGGAAGCTTTTAAACCAAATCAACCAAAAAGTACTAGTACTTTACTGATGTACTTTTTACCAAAATTCGCTTAAAGTAGTGCTTCAAAAGATTTCAAGGGCAAAATGAGAATATACATTTTAAAGAGCTTCAAAAAAAACAATTGATTTTTGAATTTTAATAAAAATTGTTGCGGCGAATTTTGATAAAATCGAAAAAAACTAAAAAAGTACATTAGTAAAGTACTAGTACTTTTTGGCTGATTTTGTTCAAAAGCCTTATGTGACGTGCCAGAAAAGTGACTAACTTAAATATATAATTTCAATCTCATAGCTCTTTTCATTCTTGAGATATTTTGGTCACGTCAGAGGGACTCACTTTTTTGGACTCAAACATCAAAATCTCGACATCAAATTTTTGACATGAATCCAATACTGTCGTATATAGGTAAAAGAAAGTAAAAAAAAAAAATTTGCGCTTTAAAATTCACTGTGTCTTATGGAATACAGACAGACAAACCAACAGACAAACAAACAACGCGCTTACAAAACACGTTGCACGAAGAGAGAAGCAGATCCAGTTTTTGTTTTTGTTTTTTTTTTTAGGTATTTTTACTATAGTCTACTCTTTTTTATTATTTTTATTTTTACTTTAAAAGAATCCCACTCTTGAATTGTGGGAATCGAGTTGTTTTGACTCGATTCAGAAGATTGGCATTTTATGATTTTATGAACTCGTTTTGTGAGGCGTAAAATTATTCAAATGAAAATAAGAATTTTTTTTTTAATTTTATTTTATCAATTAATATTTGTGTCGCAGGTGGGTGAAAATCTTCTTGAATTTTAATCAGAAATTATTGTTAAAGAAAAGGAGGGGGGGGGGGGCTGAATACCTCTAAATTCCTCTCAGATGGGCTACAGGTTAGAAATATAATTTAAACAAAGATTTGTCCATGGATGCTGAGAAATGTAATTAATAGATAAAAATAATTAAATATTTTTTTTTCACTTCCTTGCCCAAACATTTATATATTTTAACATACCCAAAATACTTGTTTTTTGAGTAAACTATGCCACTACAATTGTTTAGCGGGTCAACCCCACCCTCCTCGATCCCCACCCCTATAATACTGTAGTTCTTAAACACTGTGATGTTAAGAGAAGTTTAAAAAGAAAAAATAAATAAATATACTGATTTTCGAATCTTCTTTGGCTTTTACAACGTTTCGGTCAGTCATTTTGTACCATTTTCAGGTATGAATTCAGATACAATCACAAATCATAGAATCGATTTGTGATGTAGATCGCTGAAGACTCTGTGATTTTTAACTGAATTTATATCTAAAGAAGGTTACAGAATGAGCATCTGAAACGTTGAATAAATCACAGTTATATATATATATATATAAAACAAGTTTCTTTATATTAGGCAGCCAGGTAATTAATATCCACGAAATAAAACTTTCTGTACAGGCAACAGTTTCGGCTATCAAATAAATCCAAACAGGAAACAGTTTCGGCTATTAAAGTTAAAATGAATGAAACAGTTTCGGCTATTAAATGAGGTTGAAAAGGAAACAGTTTCGACTTTAATTAATTAGGACCGGAAAGGAAACAGTTTCGGCTTTAATTAAATAAGGCCGAATAAGAAACAGTTTCGGCTTTAATTATATAAGGCCGGAAAGGAAACAGTTTCGGCTTTAATTAAATAAGGCTGGAAAGGAAACAGTTTCGACTTTAATTAAATAAAGCCGGATAGGAAACAGTTTCGGCTATTGAATAATGCTAAAATGAAACAGTTTCGGCTATTAAATAATGCTAAAATGAAACAGTTTCGGCTATTAAATAAGACCGAATAGGAAACAGCTTCGACTTTAATTAAATAAAGTCGAATAGGAAACAGTTTCGACTTTAATTAAATAGGACCGGAAAGGAAACAGTTTCGGCTTTAATTAAATAAGGCCGAATAAGAAACAGTTTCGGCTTTAATTATATAAGGCCGGAAAGGAAACAGTTTCGGCTTTAATTAAATAAGGCTGGAAAGGAAACAGTTTCGACTTTAATTAAATAAAGCCGGATAGGAAACAGTTTCGGCTATTGAATAATGCTAAAATGAAACAGTTTCGGCTATTAAATAATGCTAAAATGAAACAGTTTTGGCTATTAAATAAGACCGAATAGGAAACAGCTTCGACTTTAATTAAATAAAGTCGAATAGGAAACAGTTTCGACTTTAATTAAATAAAGCCGAATAGAAAACAGTTTCGGCTATTAAATAATGCTAAAATGAAACGGTTTCGGCTATTAAATAAGACCGAATAGGAAACAGTTTCGACTTTAATTAAATAAAGCCGAATAGGAAACAGTTTCGACTATTAAATAAGGCCGAATAGGAAACAGTTTCGGCTTTAATTAATTAAGGCCGAAATTGTTTCCTATTAGAGATGAATTACCTGGCTACCTGTTCTTTTTATCTTTTGTTAAAGCCCCTATAGTTCTTCTCTTACCAATATATCTAAAAACATTTAGAGGTGGGTGTTGACCCATCACTCTTGGGAACGTGCATATATGTATTCAATATTTTTGAGCTCTGATTGAATGCGGGGGAAATTTGCCCTTCATAAAATTAGACAAATAAATTAAAAATTAATAGTCTATTTATTTTCTATTTAATAAACTTTCTTATTATGCAAGCAAACATAGATATTATATAAAATCTTCCTATTAAAGTAATTATTTAAAACAAAAACAAAAAATTCCCCTCCTTTTAATGGACAATACAATTAGTATTCCGTAACGCCGCCGCCGCCGCCGCCTCAAGTTATTAACCTTCGGAGGAAATAAAGCGCTTATGTTTTTGCATGTGGGGCCGGCCACCTACTTTTTCAAAACAACAACAAACACAAAAAAAAAAAAAAATAGAATCCACTTTCAATGTCAATGTTAAACTAATTAAACTTTATAAACAAAACAAACATATAATTAAAAAAAAAAAAAAAAAGAAATATTTCACCATTTTGAAAGTGTTTCCTAATAAAGTATTATATTGAGCGAGAGAGAGAGACAAGACGAATGAATTGTAATTGAGATCTCGTTAGTCTGAGACGCCGCCTCCGGCACTGGAACCGAAAGACTCGGTGCATCGTAAAATTTCAATTCATGCCAGGCTATATTAATTATAATTATAATAATAAAAACGTTTATTTTTCATTTAAATTAAAAATCTCCCTTTAGAGGTTCATGGTCTTAGTGATGACGAAGGCCGAAGGAACATTCACTTTGGAAAATGGAAAATTCTGTATCATTGTCCCCTTATATTAATATATCCAAGAACCCATTAATCTCAAATGGGAAGACTCAAAAATTCGAAAATTTTCCCTTTGAAAAGAATTGGGTTTTATGAATAATCAAAGCCAATTAAAATTAATAAATAAATCTCTCAAATTAAAAATATTAAATTTTACTATTTAATTAAATTTTCCTTTTTTTTCGTTAATATTTTAATTAATTAGCCAGATAAGTATATACTGCCCCTGTCTAAACGCAAGCCCGCTGAAGGCGAGCAGCGCGGGTATATTTTAATTAAATTTCAGTCATTTAAAGAATAATTGAATAAATTTCAATTTTTTAAATCCAAAGGGATTGCGAGAAGTTGGCTCAAAATTCATCGTAAACACAAAAACGCAATGTTTATAGGCTATATTAATTTTATAAAGTTGGCACTTTTGATCTTTATACATAGCTGAGAGTCCAGGTGAAAAAAAAGATTTGTATTTGTTAGGAAAATATTCATTTTATTAAATATTTAATTTTTATATCAAGTTTATATAAATTATTTTGGCTATGTACAGGAAAATTAGTCAGTCTTACAAATTTTCCTTTGAGAAGGCTCAAAAAAAATAAAATTGGAAATTTCCCCATTGAAAAGCATTGGGTTTTATGAAAAATCAAAGCTAATTAAAAATTAAATAATTAAATCTCTCAAATTAAAAATAATAAAATTTATTATATAATTAAATTTTCTTTTTTTTTTTGTAATAAATAATAATAAATTTTTTTAGAATCTTGAATGGTTTATTTAAATAAATCTGCTATTCAGCCATGAATAGATTTCAATTTTATAGATCCAAAGGAGTTGCGAGCAAAAGATTCCCCGAAATTTATCGTAAGATGCGAACAATCCGATAAAAAACGCTAAATGTTTGTATATTAATTTTTTATAAAGTTGGCAGTTTTGATCTTTATACATAGCTGAGAGTCCAGGTGAGAAAAAAATATTCATTTAATTAATAATTTAATTTTTTTCATCAAGTTTGTATAAATTATTTTGACTACGCACGTACAGTACAGGAAAATTATTCGGGCCTGTAAATTTTTCTTTGAGAAAAAGCTCAAAAAATTGAAAAATTTCCCCATTGAAAAGCAATGGGTTTTACGAAAAATCAAAGCTAATTAAAAATTAATAAATTAAATCTCCCAAATGAAAAATTATAAAATTTGTTATATAATTAAATTTTCTTTTTTTTTTTTTACTTAATTAGCCAGATTACTGGAAGGCCCATGCTGGAAGGGGACAAGCACTAGACGCAAAGCCCGCTGAAGGCGAGCAGCACCTATTAAATTAAATTTCAAATAATAAGAAAAATTAATGATATTACTAAAAATTAATACGCAAAAATATTTTTATTTTATCCAAGATGGCTTCTTTTTTTTCTATAGAGATCAGAGATATAATTTGAAATATATAGGGTGTCTATATATTTTTTGACCGCACTTGGGTCACCCGCTGTCTCAATGATGGCTTCCTTTCATTAACCTTGTTTCCAATTTGCACTCGATTTTCTCTGATAACACGTTTGGCCTTTTCAAACACACACACACACACACACACACACACACACACACACACACACACACACACACACACATACACATTGAATTGAATTGCTTTCTCCCTCGGCGCCTGTCTTTTCTCCACTATCACCATCAAAAGTATTTAAATAAAATTACCATCCTCTTGTTTTTCAGAATACCTTGTTGGTAATTTAAATTTATTTATTTATTTATTTTTTTATTTATTTCAACCTTCTATAAATTGGGAATTTATGTATTATTTTTCCTTCCCCTTATGTTTACTTTCACTGCTTGGGTTAAATGGAAATCCCCGAATGGAAATTAACATGAAAAATCACACCTTTTGTACAATTTATTGCTTCTAAGAAAAATTAAAAAAATCTTGGTCAATTTACTGAAAGCAATTATCTCTTAAATTATTTAATCAACCAGACCGTAATTTTCAGACACTTCATAAAAATATCTGACTCATTAAGTTATTTCTTAAATAGAAGAAGAAACTTCAGGTGCAGCCAAAATATAATACCCTCCGATTTTCCACAATTCAATGTGGTTAATTAAAAAAAAAAAAAAAAATTGTCATTATATTTGTTAAAAATATATTTATTTCTATGTTCATTAAAGAAAAAAAAAGAGAAAATTTAATTATATAGCTCAAGTTTTATTATTTTTAATTTGGGAGATTTAATTATTATAATTAATTGGTTTTGATTTTTTCATAAAGACGAACCCAATGCTTTCTTATGGGATTTTTTGAGCCTAGCCTTTTTGGGAATTTGGGAATATGGGTTTTTTTTCCTGAACTCTTCATACGGGTGTAAAATTTCATTTCAGGAAATTGATCAAACAGAGAGGACAGACAATATAGA